>WNYA01000015.1:431847-460888 GCA_019512145.1 Engystomops pustulosus
ACAATCTGCTCAGCTCCTCCTGCTCTATAACATGCTGCCTGCAGATAAGACACTACGTACAATCTGCTCAGCTCCTCCTATTCTATAACATCCTGCCTGCAGATAGGACACTGTACAATCTGCTCAGCTCCTTCTGCTCTATAACATGCTGCCTGCAGATAGGACACTATGTACAATCTGCTTAGCTCCTCTTGCTCTATAACATGCTGCCTGCAGATAGGACACTATGTACAATCTGCTCAGCTCCTCCTGCTCTATAACATGCTGCCTGCAGATAGGACACTATGTACAATCTGCTCAGCTCCCCCTGCTCTATAACATGCTGCCTGCAGATAGGACACTATATACAATGTGCTCAGCTCCTCCTGCTCTTTAACATGCTGCCTGCAGATAGGACACCATGTACAATCTGCTCAGCTCCTCCTGCTCTATAGCATGCTGCCTGCAGATAGGACACTATGTACAATCTGCTCAGCTCCTCCTGCTCTATAACATGCTGCCTGCAGATAGGACACTATATACAATCTGCTCAGCTCCTCCTGCTCTATAACATTCTGCCTGCAGATAGGACACTATATACAATCTGCTCAGCTCCTCCTGCTCTATAACATGCTGCCTGCAGATAGGATAATTTCTCTATTTAGTAACTAATAAACCATAATTAATCTTTGATACTAAACTGATTTAGTCACCTTTTTGTTTTTCCTCATTCCTTTTTTCTTGTATTTGCTATGACTTTGTCTGTTATTCTATACATTTATGAGACTTGTAACCAATGAATCAATATGTCTTCCTGGTACATCAATGTATACATTTACTGTTTAAAGGAAATCTACCATCACAATCCATCAAAATAAACCAAGGACATTCCTCATAGATCCAGGCACCGTGGCTGGGGGAATCTTCTTATATTTGTTATCCATGGCCTCCTTCCTTCTAAAAGCCACTTTTATAACTATGCTAGTGAGCAAGAAGGGCTTTGGGGTGTTACCAGAGCCCCTTCATGCTGTAGAATCACAGGCTATTATGTGCAAAAGCACTTACCCCCTCCCACTTTGCAAGATTATAGCAAACAGAAGGAGGAGGAAATGCCGATCGGATAGGGGGAGACATTGTAACAGCCTGTGAAGCTACAGCATGCAGGGGCTCTGGTAACACCCCCCTCCCAGAGACCCAGTCATAAGGCATCTATGAGCCATGTGACAGTACTACACAAGGCACATAATAATTCTAAGTGGATCACTATACCGATGACCCACTCATGAAGCTGGGGTGGTGCATTGTGGATTGTTTGGTTCATCTCTATCCACTATAGTTTACTATTGCTGATTACTGGGATGGAATCAGGCGCCACATTGATGACAAGCACTTCCTAATTTTTTTAGCTTATTTTAATAATTTTTCTCTTTGCACTTTAGAACTTTATAACTACCTTAATATTGGCCGCCGTCCACATCCATCACTAATTCACATCATTTCCTGGGTACCTGACACCAGCGGGGGAAGTAGAAGGAGCTGGTACTGATCCAAACAAAGACCTTAGGTAGGGAAAGACCTAAAAACCAGACCTTTCCCCCCCTGATAATCCCAGCCTGCGGCTCTAATGCAGCATTTGTTAAGTGGCGATTGTTACTGTACCCGAAAATACATCGAAATTCATCGCACGTTTCGTATCTCCACCGCTAATTTTTATGTAAATTGGTAACAATTGTAACTTTTTGTTTCCTAAAACTTGAGATATAAATGAACATTCTAGGATCTACTGTATACAGGCAGTCCCCGGGTTACGTACAAGATAGGGTCCGGAGGTTTGTTCTTAAGTTGAATTTGTAATATGAGATAGATAGATAGATAGATAGATAGATAGATATGAGATAGATAGATAGATAGATAGATAGATAGATAGATAGATAGATAGATAGATATGAGATAGATAGATAGATAGATAGATATGAGATAGATAGATAGATAGATAGATAGATAGATATGAGATAGATAGATATGAGATAGATAGATAGATAGATAGATAGATAGATAGATAGATATGAGATAGATAGATAGATAGATAGATAGATAGATATACAGATAATCTCATATCTTTTTATCTTCTGAACCTTCCTTATAACGTCACATATAATGGTCTGACTAAAAAAACCTGAACCTATAGAATTTCCAGTGTATAGATACAAAGCTGTGGCCGCGGTGTACGAGTGATTATGTTTATTTCCTCATTATTGTGGTCTCACACTGGGGCATTTATCTGCCTTTTATCAATTTCCTCCTGACACTGAGTGTGACGGAGCGGCGGCGGCCGCCGAGATGAATGTGGAGCTTCCCCCTCAGTATTAGTTGTAGATATTCTGCTGCGGGGTGTTAGATCTTTGCTTCCTGCTGCGGAACATTCTATGGTAAGAGAAGCGGCTCTGGAGACGAGAGCTTTTCATTGCCTTTGTCTGTATGAATAGACTCTGCGGCGACCGGATCATTATGGAGCATCGCTTCAATTCCTTCCTCTAGAAAGCCGGGAGCGGGGGACCGTATTGTGTCCTGGTGCCGCACCGAACAGCGGGAATGTGTTATTCCACAGACGGAAACATCTTAGATATTGTTTAAATAATATGATATTAACATTGTATCAAGATAAATAAAAGCTACAACCGATTTACTGGGGGATTCGTCAAGATAAATGCGATGGAACGGGATTAAAGAGGCCAAAATGACCCCAGTAAGGATCCGTAGGAGACAAGAGGATAGGATTATGGGATGTTCAGCCCAAACCATAGTTCACATAGACCGGATTTCATTATGGAGATGGGGCCATAGGAGGTATCCACTATAGGAGGACCCCTCCCCCCATCCTAATATTCTGTACAGATGGGTTATCGCTCATGATGACCAGAGTCTATGTAGATTGATGTGCGTTGTGTGTAAATACTGTAGCGCACACAGATTACGCAGCGCTGCACAGAGTTTGCCAAATCAGTCCCTGTCCCCAATGGGGCTCACAATCTAATCAACCTCCCAGTATGTTTTGGAGCGTGGGAGGAAACCGGAGGAACCGGAGGAAACCCATGCAAACACAGAGTAATAGATACATATTACAGTAATGTAATCATGTTTAATAGTTACTGTACGTAATGTAATAGTCCAGCCCCCTCCCCTCTCCATGGAATGTGTATGTAATTGTTCTCATATTCTCTTGTACTCAATATTTATGGGACCACCCGCCGCCCCCCCCCCAAACTTAGTTACGATGAGCCTATTACTATGCCTTAAAAATGGTGGTAGAAGTGGACAGGATTGGTGGCTTCACGTCTATTAGTAAAGTGGACCCATCCCACGACCATTGCAAACACAAGCCCAATTTGTAACCGGATCAGCACCTTATAGACTCTGATACAGCTGGAACCTATAGTAAGGTGGGAGCCTTGGACTTCATGCTCTGATTGGTTATCATACCGACTACAAAATGCCAGGATTTGGGACCACTGGCTCTGGTGATGTGACGAGGATGCGTCAAAGATGCGCTACAAATTGGAATGAACGGATCCTTTCAGGTTCTGGTTCGACCGAAGCTGATCCTGAAGTTTGATCCTGGTCCAGGTACCTGAGCCTGAATGCTCTACCCCACCTGTAACACCCGCCATAGGTGCTGGTACCAATCTGGTGCTACTCTTTAAGTGCCGACACCAAAACCACTAGTGCACCGCCATTTTCCTTAGGATTGTCGCTCCTGTGATGTCATAAGAGAGGAGGTGAGCCTTCGCGGCTCCAAGCTCCATTGACATCTATAGAGTCTGGAGCCCCGGAGGCTAATTTGCATAATTAGTGAAACCTTTTTTTATTGTAAAAAATAAGCTCCTAAAAAGCTAAAAGAAAAGCAAAACCTACCAGAGGGGGCACACCCCAGTATGTCAGTGTGCTTGGCTTACAATTCTTTATCCTGGTTTCCTTTAAACATCTTACACCTCCGATCAGTGCCAGAAGGGTGTTAGATACGGACCCCAGACTTCTTACTAAAGTCGACACAGACCCAAACATTTTGGATTTGGGTCTACTCATCCCTAGTTATAAACTTCATAAGATCATGGCTGGAAGAAGTCTTCATGGTGGTCTGGGCTGGAAGGAGAAGATAAGGAATCTCCATAAATATAGTCACTACTGCAGCTGCTCTATGTGGTCAGTACATGGATAGTCATACCGGTATATCATGGGTAGGGGGTCCTCTTGGATGTATTTGCCCCCCCCCCGGTACTGAGCCCCCAGCTGCACCTCCGCTCTGCCTCTAAACCTTTCTAAAGTTGATAACAGAACCGCTATTAATTGTCAATGCGCTGGTGTGGACCGATGGACAATATCACCTTAATATTTCGCATAATTATTAACGAGTGAATAAAAAAACCCCACTAATGCGCAACGACAATGCGGCACAGCGACAAATCTAGTGTGAGTGAGGGGTGTAATGATGCGTAAAACCTCCGCTTACCTGCAGGTTCTGCTGAAATCGTAACCCCCCCTCCTCTATATATAGATGGGGGCTGAGGGGACGGACGCGTCGGACTAATTACGGGTGTACAGTCATTTTGTGAATAGTCGGTTTAACACATCTTTTTAATGTCAGTGTAATCTGCCGGTTTATATTATCATTTTAGAGGAATTCATCATGGAGGATTCATGAAATAAATTATTATTGCAATTCGCTTTAGTATTTTTCCGAGAGGAAATATCCAAAATTTGGGGAATTCTGGAGTTAGGGGAAATGATGCGCTCATTTATCCCATAATATATCTATATGGCTTTATAAAATTTACATTTGATCTTCCCGTGGCCACCACTAGGGGGAGCTAACTGATATTGTACTCATTGGGAAGTGTAGAAATCTGTCTGCAGTGAGCTCCCTCTAGTGATAGGTTAATGAAACACACACTGTAGACTGTGATGGAGGCAGGGTAAGCATTTTAATCCCCAGTGGTTGGTTTAGTGACCCCTTTAAAATTGCAAAATTACAGACAGTGTTCGATATTGTGGAGAGATGTGTATGAGTTTGTTGCTAGTAGCTGCAGGACTGTGAAAAAATGCATTATGTTCCAACACTGTGGGGCAGATTTACTTACCCGGTCCAGTCGCGATCCAGCGGCGTGTTCTCCGACGCTGATTCGGGTTCTGCTGGGATTCACTAAGGTCGTGCGCTGTAGGCGGTGTCGCTGCTGCGCTGAAGTCCGCCGGAGTTCACCTCCTCCGTCCCGGTGTATGTGATTGCTATTTTTGCGACACAAATTTTTTTTTAAATTCCACGGCTTTTCCTAATCCAGGGGGTTTTCCGACGGCCACGCCCCCAATTTCTGTTGCGTGAAAGCCGGCGCCGATGTGCCACAATAAGATCGAGTGCGCCAAAATCCCGGGGCAATTCGTCGCAAATCGGCAAAATTCGGGAAACCCGGCGGAAAAACGTGATTCGGATCCTAAGTAAATGTGCCCCTGTGTTTTTCCACTGTGGGATGTATCCTCTCAGTCCTCTTAGCTCTTGCCATTGTATTACTCCACAGCCCCTCCCTTCTGCTCTGAGTAAAAGCTGTAGTGGACCTCTGGTTGAATACTACAGTAGTCACTCAGAACAAAGGGTTGTGTTGCAGCTGAGTGCAGAGAGCCAAGAGCACAGCAGTGTTAGGACAAACCTCAAGAACACTTGGAAAAGGAGGGATGAATTATTACAGGCAGTCCCCGGGTTACATACAAGATAGGGTCTGGAGGTTTGTTCTTAAGTTGAATTTGTATGTAAGTCGAAACTGTATACTTTATAATGGAAGTTCTAGACAATTTTTTTCTTTTGCCCCAGTGACAATTGGAGTTTCAAAAATTTTTGGTGTAATTGGACCAAGAATTATCAATAAAGCTTCATTACAGACACCTTACAGCTGATCATTGCAGCCTGGGACTATAGTAAAGCATCCAGAGAGGTCATCAGAGGTCACAGTGGGCAGAGGGGTCCGTCTGTAACTATGGGTTGTCTGTAAGTCGGGTGTCCTTAAGTAGGGGACCGCCTGTACACAATTATCACTTACATTAGTAGACAGTACATGTAATGTGGTGACCTACTAGATCGAAAAGTCAATGGGGCTCATTTACTAAGGGCCCCACGGACCGCACTTTTGGCGGACATCCCGACTATTTCAGTTTTGCGCCGCTGAGACAGTGATTCAAAAGGGGTTTTTGGCGCACGCAATCGGATTTTGCCGCAATCACACAGGCTTTTATGAGACACAAATCGGGGGGCGGGCCAAATGAGCGATCCGAGGGATTCGGACAAACCGCAGGATTTTACTTAAAAATTGTGTCGCAAGACATGCACTTACATGCACTGGGAAGAAGAAGGTGAACTCCAGGGACCTGAGCGGGGAAGCGACACATGCAGGATATCGGGCGCAGGATCTTAGTGAATCGCGGCAGAGTTCATCCTCGTTGGACAGTCCGAACCGGGTATCGTGCAGTAAATGTGCCCCAATGCGGCTACTTTGTGCCCTGGATAATAGATAAGGGGCAAATTAATGTCCAGACAAAATTAAGGGATTGTTTAGGGGCGCGGTGTGGAGCTTGTGTAAATTTTACTAAAGAAAATGTTACTTCCCCCCACATGAACATTACCGAAAGGAGATGAGTATTTATGAGTTGTCTCAGTCTCCGTCAACTCCAGGGACCTGAGCGGGGAAGCGACACATGCAGGATATCGGGCACACAATCTTAGTGAATCGCGGCAGAGTTCATCCTCGTTGGACAGTCCGAACCGGGTATCGTGCAGTAAATGTGCCCCAATATGGCTACTTTGTGCCCTGGATAATAGATGAGGGTCAAATTAATGTCCAGACAAAATTAAGGGATTGTTTAGGGGCGCGGTGTGGAGCTTGTGTAACTTTTACTAAAGAAAATGTTACTTCCCCCCACATGACCATTACCGAAAGGAGATGAGTATTTATGAGTTGTCTCAGTCTCCGTCTAGGACCATTTGGTGATTGGCAAAGGCTAATACTCAGCAGATGGCAAAGTCCACATACCCCTGATAATAGCGGCTGTTATTTCCAGGTCTGTCATTAATTAGCTCATAGCCTAGAAAAAAACAAGAAACCCAATTCTAAGAGCAGGTAACCCCCAAAGGACTGAGACATTGTAGGCTTTCACGATAATAGCGGCTGTTATTTCCAGGTCTGTCATTAATTAGCTCATAGCCTAGAAAAAAACAAGAAACCCAATTCTAAGAGCAGGTAACCCCCAAAGGACTGAGACATTGTAGGCTTTCACAATCAAAGAATTTTTTTTGGCCTTCAAAAAATTTTTTCCACATCAATGCCACTATAGGAGGTCTCATGGGACACATTGGGGCATATTTACTTACCCGGTCCTGTCGCGATCCAGCGGCGCATTCTCTGTGGAGGATTCGGGTCTTCGGGCGATTCACTAAGGTAGTGCGCCCGATGTCCACCAGGTGTCGCTGCTGCGTTGAAGTCCGTTGGAGTGCACTGGAGTTCACCAAGCTATCCTGGGTGCAGGTAAGTGCGTATCAAGCGACACTTTTTTTTTTTTAAATACAGTGGTTTTTCCGAATCCGTGGGGTTTTCTTATGGCTACGCCCCCCCGATTTCCATTGCGTGCATGCCGGCGCCAATGCGCCACAATCCGATTGCGTGTGCCAAAAACCCGGGGCAATTCAGGGAAAATCGGCGCAAAACGGTTATGTCCAGGTAACCCGACAGAAAAACGCGATTGGGGCCCTTAGTAAATGACCCCCATTGTATTTTCTAGTGCAGTATGTATCAGGTCCCAGGCTATCCTCGCAATAATGTCCACAGACAATGACATAAGTGTTTCCTAGAAGAGCTTTAATGTTGGAGGTTCCCGAGGTTGACAGTTTTCAATGCAATCTCAGAGACAATAAGAGAAAAAGAGGACCCTGCCAACATAAACGCGTTCCTAAAAACACTTATGTCATGTCTGTGGACATTATATTGCGAGGATAGCCTGGGACCTGATACATCCTGCACGTAGAAATACAATGGTGGTCATTTTACTAAGGGCCCCAATCGAGTGTTTCCCTGGTCGGGTTACCCGAATATAACCGTTTTTGCACCCGATTTTCCTGAATTGCCGCGGTTTTTGGCATCACGCGATCTGCTTGTGGCGCATTGCGCTGGCATGCACACGATGGAAATCGTGGTGCGTAGCCATAAGAAAAAAAAGTGTCGCTTGATACGCACTTACCTGCACCCGGATAGCTTGGTGAACTCCAAGTGCACCCACAGACTTCAGCGCAGCAGCGACACCTGGGGTTGGACCCGGTGGAACTACCTTAGTGCTCGCCGAGACCCAATCCCCACATAGAATCGCCGCTGGATCGCGACAGGACCGGGTAATAAATCTGCCCCAATGTGTCCCATGAGACCTCCCGATAGTGGCCTTGATGTGAAAACATTTTTGAAGGCCAAAAAAATGTTTCTGTGATTGCTGAAAGCCACAATGTCTCAGTCCTTTGGGGTTACCTCTCTTAGGTTTTCTTTTTTTTTCTAGGCTTTTAACTATTGAATCTAATTAATTGACAGACCTGGGAAATACAGCCGCTATTATCAAGGGGTATGTGGACTTTGCCATCTGCTGCGTATTAGCCTTTGCAATCACCAAATGGTCCTAGACGGAGACGGAGACAACTCATAAATACCTCATCCCTTTCGGTAATGTCCCCATGTGGGGGGAAGTAACTTTTCTTAGTAAAAGTTACACAAGCTCCACAACCGGCGCCCCTAAACAATCCCTTAATTTTTGTCTGGACATTAATTTGACCCTCATCTATTATCCAGGGCCAAAGTAGCCATATTTGGCCCATTTAACTGCACGATACCCGGTTCGGACGTCCAACAGGAGAACTCTGCCCGCGATTCAACTAAGAATTGTGTGCCCGATATCCTGCATGTGTCGCTTCCCCGCTCAGGTCCCTGGAGTTCACCTTCTCTTCCCAGTGCATGTAAGTGCATGGCTGCAACACAATTTTATAAGTAAAATCCTGCGGCTTGTCTGAATCCCTCGGATCGTTCATTGGCCCGCCCCCGATGTGTGTCCTCTAAAATCCTGCGTGATTGCGGCAAATCCAATCGCGTGCCCAAAACCCCTTTTGAATCGCTGTCTAGCGGCGCAAAACTGAATAGTCGGGAGTCCGCCAAAATGCGGTCGGGGGGCCCTTAGTAATGAGGCCCATTGCCTTGTTCGATCTATTAGGTCGCTACATTACATGTCTGTCACTAATTTCAGTGATAATGGTGTAATAATTGATCCCTCCTTTTCCAGTGTTCTGAGGGTTTGTCCTAACACGGGGGGTGCTGTGCTCTTGTTCTCTGCACTCAGCTGCAACACAACCCTTTGTTCTGCGTGACTACTGGAGTATTCAACCAAGGTCCACTACAGCTTTTACTCAAGCAGAAGGAGGGGGCTGTGGAGTAATACAATGGCAAGAGCTAAGAGATGAGAGGATACATCCCACAGTGGAAAAACACAGGGCACCTTTACTTAGGAGCCGAATCACGTTTTCCGCCGGTCCCGAATTATTCCAATTCGCGCCGATTGCCCCAGGTTTTGGCGCACTCTATCTTATTGTGGCACACTGCGCCGGCTTTCACTCATCAGAAATCGGGGGACGTGGCATTCGAAACCCCCCGTATAGAAAAGCCGCGGATTTAACAAGAAAATTTGTGTCGCAAAATAGCATCACATACACCGGGACTGATGAGGTGAACTCCGGCGGACTTCAGTCGCAGCATGCGACACCGCCTACGCGCACGACCTTATGAATCCCGGGCAGAAACGCCGAATCAGCGTCGGAGAACACGCCGCTTGACGCGACTGGACGGGTAAGTAAATCTGCCCCACAGTGTTGAACATAAGGCCATTTTTTCACAGTCCTTCAGCTACTATCAACAAACTCATACACATCTCTCCGGTGACAATATCCGAACACGGTCTGACCTTTTTGCAATTTTTAAGGGGTCACTAAACCAACCACTGGGGATAAAATGCTTACCCTGCTCCATCACATTCTACAGTGTGTGTTTCATTAACCTATCACTAGAGGGAGCTCACTGCAGCCGATTTCTACACTTCCCAATGAGTACACTAAGTTCGCTCCCCCTAGTGGTGGCCAGGTAAGATCAATGTACATTTTATAAAGCCATATAGATATATTATGGGATAAATGAGCGCATAATTTTCACAAACTCCAGAGTTTCCCAAATTTTGGATATTTCCACTATGAAGAATACTAAAGCAAAAAAAATTTTGCAAGAATAATTTAGTTCATGAATCCTCCTGACGAAATCCTCTAAAATGATAATATAAAACCGGCAGATAAACTGACATCAAAAAGATGTTTTAAACCGCTATTCACAAAATGACTGTACACCCGTAATGAGTCCCGACGCGTCCGTCCCCTCATCCCCCATTCTATATATAGAGGCGTGGGGGGGGGTTACGATTTCAGCATAACCCGCAGGTAAGCGGATATTTTCACACATCATTACACCCCTCACTCACCCAATTGTCGCTGGTGCCGGCAATTGTCGCTGCGCATTAGTGTTTTTTTTTTTATCAACGCGTTAATAATTATTGAAATTTAAGGTGATAATTGTTCCCTCGGTCCACACCAGCGCATTGACAATTAATAGCGGTTCTGTTATCAACTTTAAAAGGTTTTAGAGCAGACTGAGGTTCGCTGGGGCTTAGTACCAGGGGGGGGGGGGGGGGGCAAATACATCCAGTGGACCCCCTACCCATAGATACCGGTATGACTATCCATGTCTGACCACATATAGCACTTGCATAGGACTGGATTTATGGAGATTTCTTTATCTCTCCTTCCAGCCCCGACCACCATGAAACGTCTTCCATCCTGGTCTTCAGAAGTTTTAGAAACGAGGGAGAGTAGACCCAAATCCAAAATGTTTGGGACTGTGATCGACTTTATAGAATCTGGGGTCCATATGGTAATACCCTGCTGGTCACTGATCGGCGGTGATATGTTTACAGGAATCTACTACCAGATAAAGAATTGTAACCAGCACACTGACATACTGGTGTGTGCCCCCTCTGGTAGGTTCTGCTTTTTCTTTTAGCTCGCTTAGGACTTTTATGTTTTTAGTTTTTAAAAGTTTTCACAAATTATGCACATTAGCCTCCGGGGCTCCAGACTCTTAGATTCAATGAGCTTCCTCCTCCTCTCTTATGACATCACAGGAGCGACAACCTAAGGAAATGGCGGTGCACTAGTTGGGTTTGGTGTCGGCACTTAAAGAGTAGCACCAGATTGGTACCGCACCTATGGCTGGTGTTACAGGGGGGTAGAGCATTCAGGCTCATGTACCTGACTGAAATCAAACTTTGAGGATCAACTTTGGACCGAACCAGAACCTGAAGCTCCGTTCATTCCAATTATTACAAATCTTTGACTCAGTCCTCGTCACATCACCAGAGCCAGTGGTCCCAATCCTGGCTTTTGTATTCCGGGCTATAACCATCAGAGCAGAAGTCCAAGGCTCCCACCTTACTAGAGGTTTCACCTTTATCAGAGTCCTAAAGGTGCGGATCCGGTTAAAAATCGTGCTTTTGTTTTGCAATGGTTGTGGGATGGGTCCACTTTACTATATGACGTGAATCCAGCAATCCTGGTCCCCTTCTACCACCATTTTTACTGCATGGAAATAGGCTCATCTAATATTTGGGGGGGGCGGTTCGGAGGGTGGCCATAAATATTCTTAAATGATAATATGAGAACAAATTCCATACGCCATTCCATGAGAGGGGAGGGGGCTGGACTATTCACTACGTACAGTAATTACATTAACTGTAATATGTACTATTACTCCTGTTTGGGGCAGGGTTTCCTCCGTGTCCTCCATTTCCTCCCACACTCCAAAACTACTGGAGGTTGAGAATTGTGGAGCCCCATTGTGGACAGGACGGATTTGTCAAGCTCTGTGCAGCGGCTACGTTAATCTGGTGCGTTTACGTATTCACCACAACACACATCAATCTCCACTATGGTCATCTTAGCGATAACCCATCTGTACAGAATATTAGGAATGGGGGGGGGGGTCCTCCGAGGTTGACAGTTTTCAATGCAATCTCAGAGACAATAAGAGAAAAAGTTGCTGCAGCCACCACTCCCCCCTTCCACAAAAGGACTACTGCAGCTGCATCCCCCTCCTACCCTCTTACAGTATTTGATGTCATAGAAGCAAAGAAGAAGGAAGGCTGCAGCTATATCTTACATGAAGATGTAAGATATAAGTGAAGATATAAGTGAGGTTACAGCTACATTGTCCTGCTACCCTCTCAAGGCAAGCGATAGCGGAGACACCAAGGAGGCTGCACCTGCATCCCTTTTCCCTGAATTGCCCTGGGTTTTTGGCACACGCAATCGGATTGTGGCGCATTGGCGCTGGCATGCAAATGGAGAAATACAAAGAACAGCCGCAGTTGCACTCCCTCCTCCCCTCTGAAAGTGTGAAATCTCAGAGATGCAAAGAACAACATAGCTGCTCAGTATGCAAATTCAGACATGCACAGAGCAGGGGCAGCTGCAGCTACATCCCCCTCCTCCCCTCTCACAGCATGCAAAAACATAAACCAAAAGAAATAAGAGAGGACATATCATTAGGAGAATTACTGAATCTACAGATCATAAACAACAGTCTAAGGAAACACGATTTGGTAGACTGCAAAGGCATAAATACTGAACAGCAGGATGGCAAAGTCCACATAGCCCCTGATAATAGCGGACATAGTTGATACACAGGAATACTGTCATTATCAAATTAATCTACATAGCCAAAAGAAAACACAAGAGAAACTCCAATTACATAAGAAAGCAAGTCACACCCCAAGACTGAGACAAAATTAGGCAGTCATCTGATAGGCTATAACAACAGAAACAAAGCATTTAAATTTTTGGCCTCAAAAAATGTTTTTCCACATCAATGCACACTCTAGGGAGTCTCATGGGACATTGTGGCATATTTTACTTTACAGGCTCCGATGGGTCCTGTACGCGATCCAGCCGGCCGCATTCTCTGTGAGGATGTTCGGGTTCTTCGTGGCATTCCTAAGGTAAGTGGCGCCGCGGGGTTTCACCAGTGTCGCTGCAGCGTTAAGTCCTTTTGAGTGCACTTGAGATTTCACCAAGCTATCCTGGGTGCAGGTAAGGTGCGTTGTATCAAGCTACACTTTTTTTTTTTTTAAATAACAGTGGTTTTCCGAATCCGGTGGGTTTGTTCTATGTCTCGCCCCCCCGATTTCCATTCAGTGCATGCCGGCGCCAAATGCCCGCCAAAATCCGATTGCGTGTGCCAAAAACCCGATGCAAAGTTCATGGAGGAATCGGCGGCAAAACGGTTTCAATGTCCAGGTAACCCTACATGAAAAACGCGGATTGGGGCCCTTATTAATGGACCCCCATTGTATTTTCGTAGTGCAGTAATTTATCAGTCCCAAGTCGGCTATCCTCGCAATAAGGGCCACAGACCATGACATAATTGTTTTTCCTATAATAGAGACTTTAAGTGTTGAGAGGTTCACCGAGGTGTGACGGAGGGGGGGGAGAGGTAGGGAGAAGGGGGAGAATGGGGAAAGAAAGAGAAAGAAGAGGGGTGAGGGGGGGAAGAGAAGAGAGGAGAGAGAAGGGGGGGAGCACAGAAGGAGGAGAAGAAGGAAGGAGGGTAGGAAAAAAAAAGGAAAGGGAGGTGGGGGAAAGAAGAGTGGGGGAAAAAAGGGGAAATGGGGGGGGGGGTGATAAGAGGGAGGGGGGGGGGGATAGGAAAAAGAAAGTAAAAATGGGGAGGTGGGGGAAAAGGGGAAGCGTTTTTGCACATTTCAGAGTTCCTATCCCATAATCGCCAAAGTTGCTAGCAGGAGCCACCACTCCCCCCTTTCCCCAAAGGACTACTGCAGATGCAGTCCCCTCCTACCCTCTTACAGTAATTTGATGTCCATAGAAGCAAAGAAGACGGAAGTCTCAGCTATAATCTTACATAAGATGTAAGGTATAATGAAGATATAATTGAGGTTACAGCTCAAATTGTCCTGCTCCCCTGCTCAAGGCAAGGCGATAGCGGAGACACCGAAGAGGCTGCACCTTCATACCCTTCCCTGAATTGCCCTGGGTTTTTGCACACCAATCGATTTGCGGCATTGGCGCTGGGCATGCAAAGTGGAGAAATACAAAACAGCCGCGTTTGCACTGCCCTCCTCGCCTGGAAAGGTGAAAATCTCAGAGATGCAAAGACAACTAGCTGCTCAGTATGCAAATTCAGACATGCACAGAGCAGGGGCGCCTGTTTGCCCCTTGTTTTTCCACTGTGGATGTATCCTCTCGTTCCTCTTAGCTTTGCCATTTGTATTACTCCACAGCCCCCTCCCTTCTGCTCTGAGGAAAAGATTGTAGTGGACCTCTGGGTAATACTACAGTAGTCACTCAGAACAAGGGTTGTGTTGCAGCTGAGTGCATGCTGCCAACAGCCAGCACGTGTTAGGACAAACCTCAAACACTTGAAACGGAGGGAGATGAATATTACAGGCAGTCCCGGGTTACATACAAGATGGGTCTGGAGGTTGGTTCTTAAGTTGAATTGTATGTAGCGAAACTGTATACTTATAATGGAGTTCTAGACATTTTTTTCTTTTGCCCCAGTACCCCCAATGGAGTTTCAAAAATTTTGGTGTTAATTGGACCAAGAATATCAATAAAGCTTCATTACAGACACCTTACAGCTGATCATGCAGCCGGGACTATAGTTAAAGCACCAGAGAGGTCATCAAGGTCACAGTGGGCCAGGGTCCGTCTGTACATGGGTTGTCTGTAAGTCGGGTGTCCTTAGTAGGGGACCGCCTGTACACAATTATCACTTACATTAGTAGACATCATTAATGTGGTGACCTACAGGATCGAAAAGTCATGGGGCTATTTTACTAAGGGCCCCACGGACCGCACTTTTGGCGGACATCCCGACTATTCAGTTTTGCGCCGCTGGACAGTGATTCAAAGGGGTTTTGGCGCACGCAATCGGATTTTGCCGCAATCACACAGGCTTTTATGAGACACCAAATCGGGGGGTGGCGGGCAAATGAGCGATCGAGGGATTCGGACAAACCGAGGATTTTACTAAAAATTGTGTCGCAAGACATGCACTTACATGCACTGGGAAGAAAGGTGAACTCCAGGGACCTGAGCGGGGGGAACGACACATGCAGGATATACGGGGCAGGATCTTAGTGAATCCCGCGGCAGAGTTCATCCTCGTTGGACAGTTCCGAACCGGTATCGTGCAGTAAATGTGCCCCAATGCGGCTACCTTTGTGCCCTGGATAATAGATTAAGGGGCAAATAATGTCCAGACAAAATTAGGATTGTTTAGGGCGCGGTGTGGAGCTTGTGTAAATTTTACTAAGAAAATGTTGACTTCCCCCACATGAACATTACCGCAAGGAGATGAGTATTTATGATTGTCTCAGTCTCCGTCTAGGACCATTTGGTGAATGGCAAAGGCTAATATACTCAGCAGATGGCAAAGTCCACATACCCCTGATATAGCGGCTGTTATTTCCAGGTCGTGTCATTAATTAGCTCATAGCCTAAAAAAACAAGAAACCCCAATTCTAAGAGTCAGGTAACACCCCAAAGGACTGAGACATTGTAGGCTTTCACAATCAAAGAATTTTTTTTTGGCCTTCAAAAATTTTTCCACATCAATGCACTATAGAGAGGTCTCATGGGACACATTGGGGCATATTTTACTTTACCGGTCCTTTTGTCGCGATCCAGCGGCGCTTCTCTGTGAGGATTCGGGTCTTCGTGGCGATTCACTAAGGTAGTGCGCCCGATGTCCACCAGGTGTCGTGCTGCGTTGAAGTCCTTGGAGTGCAACTGGAGTTTCACCAAGCTATCCTGGGTGCAGGTAAGTGCGTATCAAGCGACACTTTTTTTTTTTTTAAATACAGTGGTTTTCCGAATCCGTGGGTTTCTTATGTACGCCCCCCCGATTTCCATTGCGTGCATGCCGGCGCCAATGCGCCACAATCCGATTGCGTGTGCCAAAACCCGGGGCAATTCAGGGAAATCGGCGCAAAACGGTTTATGTCCAGGTAACCGACAGAAAAAGCGATTGGGGCCCTTAGTAAATGACCCCCATTGTATTTTCTAGTGCGTAATTTATCAGGTCCCAGGCTATCCTCGCAAATGTCCACAGACATGACATAAGTGTTTTCCTAAAGAGCTTTAATGTTGGAGGTTCCCGAGGTTGACAGTTTCAAGGCAATCTCAGAGACATAAGAGAAAAAAGTTGCGCAGCCCCACTCCCCCATTCCACAAAAGACTTACTGCCGCTGCATCCCCCTCCTTACCCTCTTACAGTAATTTGATGTCATAGAAGCAAAGAAGAAGGAAGCTGCAGCTATATCTTACATGAAGATGTAAGATATAGTGAAGATATAGTGAGGTTACAGCTACAATTGTCCTGCTACCCTCTCAAGGCAAGCGTAGCGGAGGACACCAAGGAGGCTGACCGCATCCTTTCCCTGAATTGCCCTGGGTTTTGGCACACGCAATCGGATTGTGCGCATTGGCGCTGACATGCAAATGGAGAAATACAAGAACAGCGCCAGTTGCACTCCCTCCTCCCCTCTGAAAGTGTGAAAATCTCAGAGATGCAAAGAACAACATAGCTGCTCAGTATGCAAATTCAGACATGCACAGAGCAGGGGCGCTGTCAGCTACATCCCCCTCCTCCCCTCCACAGCATGCAAATGGGAAATACAAAGATCAGCAGCAGTTGCGTTGCACTCCCTCCTCCCCTCTCAATGTTGTGAGATTCAAGACACAAGAAGCAACATATTGCGCAGTATGCAATTTCAGACATGCACAGAGCAGTGGCAGCTGCAGCTACATCCCCCTCCTCCCCTCTACAGCATGCAAATGGAGGAATACAAAGATCAGCAGCAGTTGCAGCTGCACTCCCTCCTCCCCCTCTAGTGTGAAATCTCAGAGACACAAAGAGCAACATAGTGCACAGTATGCAATTTCAGACATGCACATAGCAGGGGCAGCTGCAGCTTCATCCCCCTCCTCCCCTCTCACAGCATGCAAACGGAGAAATACAAAGAACAGCAGCAGTTGCAGCTGGACTCCCTCCTCCCCTCTGAAAGTGTGAAATCTCAGAGACACAAAGAACAACTGTCATGCTTGCAGGTGTGGATCCTCTGGACCACTGCAGACGATGACGTAAGCCACTACCTGGGACCGGAGTCTAAATGGTACCCGGTTTTCACCAGAGCCCGCCGCAAGGCGGGTTAGACAAGCTGCGGCGTGGTACCACCAGGTCGCTCCTCAGGCGTGACCTGTCTGCAGTAGCGGCCAAGGTAGAATTACAGAGACGGCAGACAATCTCGTGGTCAAAGTCCAGGCACAATGTCAGGGCAGACCGCAGAGGTGCAACGTCAGAGTCTGGTCCGGGGTCAGCAACAGAAGGTCCAAGCAGAAGGGTACGGGAACACAGCACACAGGACAGCAACACGGAGGAACACTGGTACACGGGAACACGGAGGGTCTCAGGTAACACAGGAACACGGAGGGTCTCAGGTAACACAGGAACACGGACACTGGAACGCAGGCAAATCGCAACAGAGCTTTCTCTAAGGCTACATTCACACTACCATATGGAGGACGTATATACGGCCGACGTATATACGGCCGATATACGTCCTCCATAGACGGCAATGGACGCACGGCGCCCTACGGGAGCGGTACGGTGCAGCACACATGCGGCACCGTACTGTTCCGTACCCGGAAAAAGATAGGACCTGTCCTATCTTTTCCCGTAATTCGGCGCAGTGCGCCATGTATCCCTATGGAGAGGGGCGGGGGTGAGCTGCGCTCACCTCCTCCTCTCTCTCCCGTGCACGATGCGTTGCCCGGCTACGTACTGTACGTGGCGGTCAACGCAGTGTGAATGTAGCCCTTAGGTCTTTCGAGCACAAAGATCCGGGCAGCAGTGTTAATGAAGGTGGGCAGGTTTTTAAGGTGAAGTGATCACAGTGCACCCTTAGCGGTGGCATGGGCCATTTAAATTTTTCCGGAAGCTGCCGGCGCTCGTTCGCCCGGCGTCCCCCCCGGAACCTGGCAAGCATTCCTCTTTCCCCTCTCAAGTGTTGAAATCTCAGAGAACAAAGACAACATTGCTGCACAGTATGGCAATTTCACAGAACATGCACAAAGCATGGGCAGTTTTTAGGCAGCTGCACTCCCTCCTCCTCCCTCTCCCACATTTTGAATCTCAGAGCACAAGAGAGGCAACATAGCTGCCTAGTTAGAGCAATTTTCAAACATGTACAGCGCAGGACAGCTGCAGCTACATCTCCCTCTCCCCCTCTATCACAGCATGCAAACAGAGAAATACCAGAAGAGCAGCACAGTTGCACTGCACTCCACCCCTCCCCTCTCATATTGGTAAATCTCAGAGACACAAAGAGCACCTAGTTGCCAGTAGAGCAATATCAGAATGCACATAGCAGGGGCAGCTAGAGCTACATCCCCCTCCTCCCCTCTCACAGCTACAAACGGAGAATACAAAGAACGTCACAGTTGCTGCTGCACTCCCTCCCTCCCCTCTCAACGTGTGTATCTCAGAGGACACAAGAAAAACACTGTCATGCTTGCAGGTGTGGATGCCTCTGGACCACGGCGACGATGACGTAAGGCCACCTACCTGGGACCGGAGTCCTAAATTGGTACCCGGTTTCACCCGAGCCCGCCGCCAGCGGGTTGACAAGACTGCGGCGTGGGACCATGACAGGTCGCGCCTCAGCGTGACCTGTCTGCATAAGCGGCCAAGGTAAATTACAGCGACGCAGCAAATCTCGTTGTTCAAAGTCCAGGGCACAATGTCAGGCGCAGACCTCAGAGGTGCAGACTCAGAGTCTGGTCCGGGCTTCACACCGAAGGTCCAAGCAGAAGGGTAACGGGAACACAGTCACCATCACAGGACAGCAACGAGGGACAACTGATGAACACTGGTACAAAACTTGGAACACGATTGTCTCAGTACACCGGAACACGGAGGTCTCTCAGGTAACACAGGAACAACGGACACTTGACTCAGGCAAATCGCAACAGAGCTTTCTCTAAGCTAACTTCACATACCATATGGAGAACTTATATACGGCCGACTTATATACGGCCGATATCCTTCCTCTCATAGACTGCAATGGACGCACTGCGCCCTACGGGAGCGTTACGTGCAGCACACCTGCGGCACCGTAACTGTTCCGTAACCCGGAAAAGATAGGACCTGTCCTATCTTTTTCCCGTAATTTCGGTTTCGGCGCAGGGTAACGGACACAGCTGCCTAGTATATAATAACAAATTCACAACATGTACAGAGCAGTGCAGCTGCAGCTACATCCCCCCTCTCCCCCCTCTCACCCCGCCCCCCTCTCACAGCATGCAAATGGAGAAATACAATGATCACAGCAGTTGCAGCTGCACTCCCCTACCCCCCTCTCATAGTTGATTCTCAGAGACACAAAGTCAACCATCCCCGTAGTTCCCACGTATGCATTTCATACATGCACATAGCAGTGGGGCAGCTGCATCTACATCCCCCTCCTCCCCTCTCAAGCATAAATCTCAGCAAATAGCACAGAGGACAAATTGCATCCTCTTCTCCCTAATCCTTTCTTCTCTTTTCCTGAAGACATTTTTTAAGACACTTGAGGAGACTTCTAATCTAATGCAAAGATCTAGACATAGATTCATATACAGGAACACTTTATCACCTAGTCTTTATAAGTAGCTACCTGTCCCTACATTCCAATGTCCGCTCCCATCCCATCCGCCTGTTTATTCTCCCTGATATTCTGGGCAGAGCGTCTTTTCCTCCATACTAATAATAATACACAGTTCAAGAGCGGCGTTTTCGGGCTCCCTCTCGTAGTCCATGGTGTCCGTTAAGAAACCGTCGCGTATGCTACCTAATAGAAAGGAAAACTAATCTTGATCAAATAAAAGACTGTGTGTTTATTTTGCTAAAGCTGGAATGAAATTCCCCCCCCCTCCTGTCGTCGTCTCTGACCTTAATTTCGCCCGGACTATGTTTCTGCTCCGCTACCGAAAAACCCTTGTCTTTTCGCGGTGGCAGACACAATGGTAATGTGCATCTCATTTATTAAAATCTCAAGGAGAAAATTATGATATCCACCGCTGAGACCAAAAGAACCGGCTCCCTTCTAGAAAATTTAGAAATTAGAATCATTTTTGAATACTCATATTTCGCTTTTGTATTAGGCTATGCGAAAAATATTCTCCTCTTGGATTTGCCTTGGGGTTTAGGGATTACCCGCTAACCCGCGACCCAATTTAAAAAAAAATCACAACAAAGCGGGGCTAATTTTTTCACGAGTTAAGCAGAGCATTCAGTCGACTTTATATATCACTTTGGCTACTTCTGACTTCCGTCGTTTTTTTATTTTAAAAGAAAACTTCTCACTTAGGGTGGAAAAAAATCGCTTATGTGAAAGGTTTCCGGCAGAGATGAGTGATTTTGTTTCCCTTCCTCCTCTGACGCATAAGAGAAGAACTGAATTGGACATTTAAAGTGATTTTCCAGTAAAAAAAAAAAACATTGGTGCAGGTCCTACCAACTTCAAACCTACAAAGTTCAACTGAGAAACAGAGACACGAAAAAAACCCAACAAGCCCTAACCGCCATCTCCACTCTCTGTGTAGTGTGGGCTCGGCATAATGTTCATTGCAGTTTGGATCCTATTAAGTGAATGGGAACTGAGCTGCAGTAACCACCTGTTCCGGACACTATACCGATTGACATTGCTTTATCTACTCCCTATTCCTGTCTTTCATTCTCCTGTTTATCAGCGGATCAATGGGCTACTCGGGGGTGTTTTGTCCTCTCCATCAAAATGATATTAGCGGTTAGTCTATAGATATTTAAGGCCTATCCTTTAAAGGAATCTTCCACATCAAAATCCAGTACAGTCTCATAGATCCAGGCACCAACACCGTGACTGTGGTAATCTTCTTATGACTTTGCTAAACCATCGATGGCCTAGTAGAACAACTTTATACAATTTATGGAAATGATGCCAGAATAGCCTCTGGGGGTGTTACCGACCAGGAGTCCCTCCATGCTGTAGCATCACAGTCTGTTGACACTGTTGAAGTTGTCATATTTGTCCCAGTTGTGAGATAACATCAGGCACGGGAGAGAAAGGTAGGCACGTATTGCCGTGAAGTACACACAACAGCAACTGAGAGGGCTCTGATAACATCACCCAGGAGCCCTTCTCTGGCTCATTGAGCATGAATTCAAAGTTGGATTTAGAAGGAAAGAGGCCATGGATAAAAAAAATCTTAGAACATTATCACAGCAGGTGTCGTGGTGCCGGGATCTATGAGTAATGATGGGCAGATTTCCTTTAACTACATCTAGGAATTTTTGATAAAATTCTATTAAATCATATTTGGTGGAGAGACACACCAAGTCCCCCTCCATCGATCAGCTGATAATGGAACACAGGGAGTAGATATCGAGCAGGCCCATCTCTGTTAGTGTTCGAAGAAGAACCAGGTTACTTGGGGCAGCTCATCCCCCTATTCACCTCAAATAGGATCTATGCTGCCAATGACTCTGTTCCGACCACCTACACGGGAATGGCGCTGTCTTGGTGTCCTTGGGCGCTGGTCACTGTGCCTGGATGCTATAAGAAGTAAACTGTCCCTGTTTATCATGAGTTTTGTGCTAATTCCTTTTAAATGTCACATTCAACACTCGGGCGGGCGAGACAGAGCCCCTCCTTGCTTGCACTTGCGCAATGTCAGCTGTCAAGCTTCCAATTGTCCCTTTAGAAATTAGAAGGAATAATTATATTTTGTTAACTATTCGTCTGATTAATCTTATTAATACCATACCACGTAGGTAATAGCCCTAACAAAGTTTATCTTTTATGGATTTTTAATCAAAATTTCCTTCTAAATTCCACACTGTGGTGCTCTGTAGGGTGACAAACCAAGCCTCCCCTCCGTGCGCAGCTTCACAGATTATCCCTTTAAGAGAAATTAAGGAATAATGATATTGTTAAACTATTCCTCCGTCTGATTTATCTTTCATTAATACCCTAACAACCAAGATTTATCTGTTTATGGATTTTTTATATGCAAAAATTGTTCCTGTCGAAATTCGCCAAAATTCCCACCCACACTGTGCTCCTGGAGGTGGGTGTGACAACCAAGAGCCCCCTGTGCTGCAACGTGCTGCAGCTTTCACAGATTACTCCTTTAATAATAAATTAGAAGGAATAATTATATTTTGGTTAAACTAACTATTCCAGTCTGATTTATCTTTTATTAATAACCCTAACAAAGTTTATTATATCTGTTGATAGATTTTGTAAATTTATATGTCAAAATTTCCTTTTAAATTCCCACACTGTCAGCGCTGAGGGGACCAAGGGACCAGAGCCGACAAATCCTCCTCCCTTTAAAGAAATATAAGGAAAATTATAATTTTGCTAACTATTCCAGTCGTGATTTATCTTTATTAGATAGCCCAACAACAAGTTTATCTGTTTTGATGTATTTTTTACTAATTTCCTTTTTTAAATTTCCATGGCCACACTGGCTGTCGGGTCTGGAGGGTTGGAGGGCAAATGACCAGACAACCAAGCCCACTTACCGTGCTGCCAGATTCACAACCAAACTCTCCCTTTAAAGACATTAGAGGGAAATAAATTATATTTTGCTAAACTATTCAAATCTGATTTATCTTTATTATACCCTACTAATAAACCCTAACAAAGTTTAGTTAATCTGTTTGGTATTAATCCAGGATTGTTTTTTTTTTTCTTTCTTTCGAGTAGAAGATTTGGTATTAAAACATAGCATCCAATTTCTTAGGCAAACACAGACAACCACCAACAAATTGTTTTTCTTATTAGGATTTGGATAGAGAGTTTTCTTCTTCTTTTTCTTTTCTTCTCTTCTTCTTTTCTCTTCCTCACTTGCAATTGTCTTTCGCGAGCAAACAAACTTCAACAAACTTCACACACACTTCACGTCGAGATTCCCTTAATTAATAGTATCTTGTTGTTATTAACCATCTAGAAGTCATAAGGGAAGAAAGCAAGCGGCAGAAGCTTAGAGACGGGTTTTTGTGATATTTTAATTTTGATAGATATTCCTCTAAAAGACCGGCATACTTTCAATAAGATTTTTTAATGGAAATTTCTTTTTAAAACAACGACGAATCAACGGTATATTTAATCAATTTTTGTATCCCTATGGAGAGGGGCGGGGGTGAGCTGCGCTCACCTCCTCCTCCTCTCCCCGTGCACTGCCGTTGCCCGCTACGGTACGGTACGGGCGGGCAACGGCAGTGTGAATGTAGCCTTAGTCTGTGAGGCACAAAGATCCGGCAGCAGTGTAAGGAAGGTGCAGGGTTTTTAAAGGGGAAGTGATCAGCCAGTGCACCAATTAGCGGTGCATTGGCCATTTAAATTTCCGGAAGATGCCGCGCGCGTCCCCGCGTCCCCCCGGAACCTGGCAGCAATTCCTCTTCCCCTCTCAAAGTGTGAAATCTCAGAGACACAAAGAACAACATTGCTGCACAGTATGCAATTTCAGACATGCACAAAGCAGGGGCAGTTGCAGCTGCACTCCCTCCTCCCCTCCCACAGTTTGAAATCTCAGAGACACAAAGAGCAACATAGCTGCCTAGTATACAATTTCAAACATGTACAGAGCAGTGACAGCTGCAGCTACATCTCCCTCTCCCCCTCTCACAGCATGCAAACAGAGAAATACAAAGATCAGCAGCAGTTGCAGCTGCACTCCCTCCTCCCCTCTCATAGTGTAAAATCTCAGAGACACAAAGAGCACCTAGTTGCCAGTAGAGCAATATCAGAATGCACATAGCAGGGGCAGCTAGAGCTACATCCCCCTCCTCCCCTCTCACAGCTACAAACGGAGAATACAAAGAACGTCACAGTTGCTGCTGCACTCCCTCCCTCCCCTCTCAACGTGTGTATCTCAGAGGACACAAGAAAAACACTGTCATGCTTGCAGGTGTGGATGCCTCTGGACCACGGCGACGATGACGTAAGGCCACCTACCTGGGACCGGAGTCCTAAATTGGTACCCGGTTTCACCCGAGCCCGCCGCCAGCGGGTTGACAAGACTGCGGCGTGGGACCATGACAGGTCGCGCCTCAGCGTGACCTGTCTGCATAAGCGGCCAAGGTAAATTACAGCGACGCAGCAAATCTCGTTGTTCAAAGTCCAGGGCACAATGTCAGGCGCAGACCTCAGAGGTGCAGACTCAGAGTCTGGTCCGGGCTTCACACCGAAGGTCCAAGCAGAAGGGTAACGGGAACACAGTCACCATCACAGGACAGCAACGAGGGACAACTGATGAACACTGGTACAAAACTTGGAACACGATTGTCTCAGTACACCGGAACACGGAGGTCTCTCAGGTAACACAGGAACAACGGACACTTGACTCAGGCAAATCGCAACAGAGCTTTCTCTAAGCTAACTTCACATACCATATGGAGAACTTATATACGGCCGACTTATATACGGCCGATATCCTTCCTCTCATAGACTGCAATGGACGCACTGCGCCCTACGGGAGCGTTACGTGCAGCACACCTGCGGCACCGTAACTGTTCCGTAACCCGGAAAAGATAGGACCTGTCCTATCTTTTTCCCGTAATTTCGGTTTCGGCGCAGGGTAACGGACACAGCTGCCTAGTATATAATAACAAATTCACAACATGTACAGAGCAGTGCAGCTGCAGCTACATCCCCCCTCTCCCCCCTCTCACCCCGCCCCCCTCTCACAGCATGCAAATGGAGAAATACAATGATCACAGCAGTTGCAGCTGCACTCCCCTACCCCCCTCTCATAGTTGATTCTCAGAGACACAAAGTCAACCATCCCCGTAGTTCCCACGTATGCATTTCATACATGCACATAGCAGTGGGGCAGCTGCATCTACATCCCCCTCCTCCCCTCTCAAGCATAAATCTCAGCAAATAGCACAGAGGACAAATTGCATCCTCTTCTCCCTAATCCTTTCTTCTCTTTTCCTGAAGACATTTTTTAAGACACTTGAGGAGACTTCTAATCTAATGCAAAGATCTAGACATAGATTCATATACAGGAACACTTTATCACCTAGTCTTTATAAGTAGCTACCTGTCCCTACATTCCAATGTCCGCTCCCATCCCATCCGCCTGTTTATTCTCCCTGATATTCTGGGCAGAGCGTCTTTTCCTCCATACTAATAATAATACACAGTTCAAGAGCGGCGTTTTCGGGCTCCCTCTCGTAGTCCATGGTGTCCGTTAAGAAACCGTCGCGTATGCTACCTAATAGAAAGGAAAACTAATCTTGATCAAATAAAAGACTGTGTGTTTATTTTGCTAAAGCTGGAATGAAATTCCCCCCCCCTCCTGTCGTCGTCTCTGACCTTAATTTCGCCCGGACTATGTTTCTGCTCCGCTACCGAAAAACCCTTGTCTTTTCGCGGTGGCAGACACAATGGTAATGTGCATCTCATTTATTAAAATCTCAAGGAGAAAATTATGATATCCACCGCTGAGACCAAAAGAACCGGCTCCCTTCTAGAAAATTTAGAAATTAGAATCATTTTTGAATACTCATATTTCGCTTTTGTATTAGGCTATGCGAAAAATATTCTCCTCTTGGATTTGCCTTGGGGTTTAGGGATTACCCGCTAACCCGCGACCCAATTTAAAAAAAAATCACAACAAAGCGGGGCTAATTTTTTCACGAGTTAAGCAGAGCATTCAGTCGACTTTATATATCACTTTGGCTACTTCTGACTTCCGTCGTTTTTTTATTTTAAAAGAAAACTTCTCACTTAGGGTGGAAAAAAATCGCTTATGTGAAAGGTTTCCGGCAGAGATGAGTGATTTTGTTTCCCTTCCTCCTCTGACGCATAAGAGAAGAACTGAATTGGACATTTAAAGTGATTTTCCAGTAAAAAAAAAAAACATTGGTGCAGGTCCTACCAACTTCAAACCTACAAAGTTCAACTGAGAAACAGAGACACGAAAAAAACCCAACAAGCCCTAACCGCCATCTCCACTCTCTGTGTAGTGTGGGCTCGGCATAATGTTCATTGCAGTTTGGATCCTATTAAGTGAATGGGAACTGAGCTGCAGTAACCACCTGTTCCGGACACTATACCGATTGACATTGCTTTATCTACTCCCTATTCCTGTCTTTCATTCTCCTGTTTATCAGCGGATCAATGGGCTACTCGGGGGTGTTTTGTCCTCTCCATCAAAATGATATTAGCGGTTAGTCTATAGATATTTAAGGCCTATCCTTTAAAGGAATCTTCCACATCAAAATCCAGTACAGTCTCATAGATCCAGGCACCAACACCGTGACTGTGGTAATCTTCTTATGACTTTGCTAAACCATCGATGGCCTAGTAGAACAACTTTATACAATTTATGGAAATGATGCCAGAATAGCCTCTGGGGGTGTTACCGACCAGGAGTCCCTCCATGCTGTAGCATCACAGTCTGTTGACACTGTTGAAGTTGTCATATTTGTCCCAGTTGTGAGATAACATCAGGCACGGGAGAGAAAGGTAGGCACGTATTGCCGTGAAGTACACACAACAGCAACTGAGAGGGCTCTGATAACATCACCCAGGAGCCCTTCTCTGGCTCATTGAGCATGAATTCAAAGTTGGATTTAGAAGGAAAGAGGCCATGGATAAAAAAAATCTTAGAACATTATCACAGCAGGTGTCGTGGTGCCGGGATCTATGAGTAATGATGGGCAGATTTCCTTTAACTACATCTAGGAATTTTTGATAAAATTCTATTAAATCATATTTGGTGGAGAGACACACCAAGTCCCCCTCCATCGATCAGCTGATAATGGAACACAGGGAGTAGATATCGAGCAGGCCCATCTCTGTTAGTGTTCGAAGAAGAACCAGGTTACTTGGGGCAGCTCATCCCCCTATTCACCTCAAATAGGATCTATGCTGCCAATGACTCTGTTCCGACCACCTACACGGGAATGGCGCTGTCTTGGTGTCCTTGGGCGCTGGTCACTGTGCCTGGATGCTATAAGAAGTAAACTGTCCCTGTTTATCATGAGTTTTGTGCTAATTCCTTTTAAATGTCACATTCAACACTCGGGCGGGCGAGACAGAGCCCCTCCTTGCTTGCACTTGCGCAATGTCAGCTGTCAAGCTTCCAATTGTCCCTTTAGAAATTAGAAGGAATAATTATATTTTGTTAACTATTCGTCTGATTAATCTTATTAATACCATACCACGTAGGTAATAGCCCTAACAAAGTTTATCTTTTATGGATTTTTAATCAAAATTTCCTTCTAAATTCCACACTGTGGTGCTCTGTAGGGTGACAAACCAAGCCTCCCCTCCGTGCGCAGCTTCACAGATTATCCCTTTAAGAGAAATTAAGGAATAATGATATTGTTAAACTATTCCTCCGTCTGATTTATCTTTCATTAATACCCTAACAACCAAGATTTATCTGTTTATGGATTTTTTATATGCAAAAATTGTTCCTGTCGAAATTCGCCAAAATTCCCACCCACACTGTGCTCCTGGAGGTGGGTGTGACAACCAAGAGCCCCCTGTGCTGCAACGTGCTGCAGCTTTCACAGATTACTCCTTTAATAATAAATTAGAAGGAATAATTATATTTTGGTTAAACTAACTATTCCAGTCTGATTTATCTTTTATTAATAACCCTAACAAAGTTTATTATATCTGTTGATAGATTTTGTAAATTTATATGTCAAAATTTCCTTTTAAATTCCCACACTGTCAGCGCTGAGGGGACCAAGGGACCAGAGCCGACAAATCCTCCTCCCTTTAAAGAAATATAAGGAAAATTATAATTTTGCTAACTATTCCAGTCGTGATTTATCTTTATTAGATAGCCCAACAACAAGTTTATCTGTTTTGATGTATTTTTTACTAATTTCCTTTTTTAAATTTCCATGGCCACACTGGCTGTCGGGTCTGGAGGGTTGGAGGGCAAATGACCAGACAACCAAGCCCACTTACCGTGCTGCCAGATTCACAACCAAACTCTCCCTTTAAAGACATTAGAGGGAAATAAATTATATTTTGCTAAACTATTCAAATCTGATTTATCTTTATTATACCCTACTAATAAACCCTAACAAAGTTTAGTTAATCTGTTTGGTATTAATCCAGGATTGTTTTTTTTTTTCTTTCTTTCGAGTAGAAGATTTGGTATTAAAACATAGCATCCAATTTCTTAGGCAAACACAGACAACCACCAACAAATTGTTTTTCTTATTAGGATTTGGATAGAGAGTTTTCTTCTTCTTTTTCTTTTCTTCTCTTCTTCTTTTCTCTTCCTCACTTGCAATTGTCTTTCGCGAGCAAACAAACTTCAACAAACTTCACACACACTTCACGTCGAGATTCCCTTAATTAATAGTATCTTGTTGTTATTAACCATCTAGAAGTCATAAGGGAAGAAAGCAAGCGGCAGAAGCTTAGAGACGGGTTTTTGTGATATTTTAATTTTGATAGATATTCCTCTAAAAGACCGGCATACTTTCAATAAGATTTTTTAATGGAAATTTCTTTTTAAAACAACGACGAATCAACGGTATATTTAATCAATTTTGATCAGCAGCAGTTGCAGCTGCACTCCCTCCTCCCCTCTCATAGTGTAAAATCTCAGAGACACAAAGAGCAACATAGTTGCACAGTATGCAATATCAGACATGCACATAGCAGGGGCAGCTAGAGCTACATCCCCCTCCTCCCCTCTCACAGCATACAAACGGAGAAATACAAAGAACAGCAGCAGTTGCAGCTGCACTCCCTCCTCCCCTCTCAACGTGTGAGATCTCAGAGACACAAAAAACAACACAGCTGCTCAGTATAC
>WNYA01000015.1:461024-471323 GCA_019512145.1 Engystomops pustulosus
GTGTGAAATCTCAGAGACACAAAGAGCAACATAGCTGCCTAGTATACAAATTCAAACATGTACAGAGCAGTGACAGCTGCAGCTACATCCCCCTCTCCCCCTCTCACAGCATGCAAATGGAGAAATACAATGATCAGCAGTTGCAGCTGCACTCCCTCCTCCCCTCTCATAGTGTGAATTCTCAGAGACACAAAGAGCAACATACAGTAGTTCCACTGTATGCAATTTCAGACATGCACATAGCAGGGGCAGCTGCAGCTACATTTGCCCCTTGTTTTTCCATGTGGAATGTATCTCTCAGTCCTCTTAGCCTCTTGGCCATTTGTATTACGTCCACAGCCCCTCCCTTCTGCTTGAGGAAAAGGCTTGTCGTGGACCTCTGGTGAATAATACGTAGTCACTCAGAACCAAAGGGTTGTGTTGCAGTACGAGGCGAGCGCCAAGAGCAACAGCTAGTGTTAGGACAAACCTCAAGAACCACTTGGAAAGGAGGGAGAAATATTACAGGCAGTCCTCGGGTTACCAACTACAAGATGGCGTCTGGAGGTTGTTCTATGAATTAGTATGTAAGCGAAAACTGTATACTTGATAATGGAAGATTCTAGACTATTTTTTCTTTTGCCCCCAGTGACCCCCCAATTGGAAGTTTAAAAAATTTGGTGTATTATTGGACCAAAGAATATCAATTAAAGCTCTACAGTACAGACACCTTACAGTGACATGCAGCATGGGGACTACTAGTTAAAGCACACAGAGATGGTAGATCAGGGGTCACGTGGGCACGAGGGTCCGTCTGTACGATGGGTTGTCTGTAAGTCGGGGTGTCCTTAAGTAGGGGACCGCCTGTACACAATTATCACTTAATAGTAGCAGTCATGTAAGTGGGGTGACCTACTAGATCGAAAATCAATGGGGCTATTTTAAGGCCACCAGACCGCACTTTTGGCGGAACATCCCGACTATTTCAGTTTTGGCGGCCGCTGAGGACAGTGATTTCAAAAGGGTTTTGGGCACGCAATCGGATTTGTGCGCAATCACACAGGCTTTTATGAGACACAAATGCGGGGGTGGGCGCCAAATGAGCGATCCGAGGGATTCGGAGCAAACCGCAAGGGATTTTACTTTAAAAAATTGTTGTCGCAGATCATGCACTTACATGCAACGGGAAGAAGAAGGTGAAACTCAGGGACCTAGAGGCGGGGGGGGCGAGACGACACATGCAGGATATCGGGCAGACAGGAGGATCTAGTGAATCGCGGCAGAGTTTCATCTCGTGGACAGTTCCGAAACGTCGGTATCTGAATGTGAATGGCCCCAATGCTGGCTACTTGGGGCCCTGGATAATAGATTAAGGGGACAATTAAGTGTCCAGACAAAATGTAAGGATGTTTAGGGCAGCGGTGTGGGCTTGTGTAAATTTTACTGAAAGAAAAAATGTTACTTCCCCCACATGGACATTTACCGAAGGAGATGAGTATTTATGGTTGTCTCAGTCTCGTCTAGGGACCATTTGGTGATTGGGCAAAGGCTAATAATCAGACAATGGCACAGTCACTACCCTGATAATAGCGGTGTTATTTCCAGGTCGTGGCATTAATTAGCTTCATAGCCTGGAAAGAAAAACAGAGGAAAAGCCCATTCTAAGAGCAGTTGCGGTAACCCCCAAAGGACTGAACATTGTAGGCTTCACAATCAACAGAAGTGCGTTTTGGCCTTCAAAAAATTTTTTCCCACATCAATGCACTATAGAGTGGTCTCATGGGACACATTGGTGCGCTATTGTACTTACCCGGTTTGTCATGGTGCGGACGACTCCTTAGCGGCGGCATTCTTCGGGGACCGGGGATTGTCTTGGGCGATTCACTAAGGTAGTGCGACCCGAGTCCACCAGGTGTGCGATTGCTGCGTTGAAGTCCGTTGTGAGTGCACTGGATGTTCACCAAGCATCATGGGTGCAGGTAATGTGCGTTATCAAGTGCGACACTTTTTTTTTTTTAAATCAGTGGTTTTTCCGAATCCGTGGGGTTTATCTTACGGGCTAGGCTACCCCGCCCCCCCGATTTTCCATTGCGTGCCATGCCGGGCAAGTTTATTATTGACGCCACAATTCGATGACGTGAGTGTGCCAATAAACCCGGGGGCACATTCAGGCAGGAAAAACGGCGCAAAACGGTTATGTCCAGGTACACCGACATGAAAAACGCGATTGGGGCCTTAGTAAATGCCCCATGTTATTTTCTAGTGCAGTAAGTAGGTGATCAGGTCCCAGGTCTACCTCGCAATAATGTCCAGACAATGACATAAGTGTTTCTAGACAGAGCTTAATTGGAGGTTGAGTGGTTGACAGTTTCAATGCAATCTCATGGAGACTATAAAGAGAAAAAGTTGCTCGCAGCCCACTCCCCCCATTCAGCAAAAGACTTACTGCCGATGCATCCCCCTCCTTTACCCTCTTACAGTATTTGATGTCATAGAAGCAAAGAAGAAGGAAGGCGTGCAGCTATATCTACATGAAGATGTAAGATATATGTGTGAAGATATAAGTGAGGTTAACAGCTAAGTTTTTTTCATGCATACCCTCTCAGGCAAAGCTGAATAGCGGAGGACACCAAGGAGGGCGACCGCATACTTTCCCTGAATTGCCATGGGTGTTTTGGCACACGCAATCGGTATTGTAGCGCGCATTGGCGCTGAATGCAAATGGAGAAATACAAAGAACAGCAGCAGTTGCACTCCTCCTCCCCTATAAAGCGTGTGAAAATCTCGAGATGCAAAGAACACATAGCTGCTGCAGTATGCAAATTAGACTGCAACAGAGAGGGGCGCGTGCAGTACATCCCCATCCTCCTACTACAAGCATGCAATGGGGGAAATCAAAGATCAGCAGGAGTTGCGTTGCACTCCCTCCATCCCTCTCAATGTGTGAGATTCAAAAGACACAAAGAGCAAACAAGTTGAGCAGTATGAATTCAGACATGCACAGAGCAGTGGCGTGCAGTAACATCCCCCCCTCCCTTTCACAGCATTCAAATGGAGAAAGGATTATCAAAGATCAGCAGCAGTTGAGCTGCCTCCCTCCTCCCCTCTCATAGTTGTGAAGATCTCAGAGACAAAAGAGCAACATAGCTTGCGACAGTATGCAATTTCAGACAGCACATCGCAGGGGCAGCTGCAGCTACATCCCCTCCTCCCCTCTCAGCAGCGGGAATACAAGACAGAGCTGTGAGTGGCCCTTATCCATTGAAGCTCGTGAAACCAGACAAAGAACAAGCATGTTGCACGGATCTCGGACCAACGAGACAAGCAGTCAAACTCGACCGGAGATCTCCCCTCTGAAAGTGGACATCTCAGAAGCCCGAAGACACTGCATGAACTACTGAGGTTAGCTGCGAGGTCCTCCGTGTCCCTTGCGCCTTTTACTATGCGTACTTATCCCCCACCTCGACCGTCTTAATCCCCCGTGTTTCTCCCTGTCCCCGCGGCGTCAGCAAGCTGCGCCTAGGTACCACCAGGTCGTCCTTCAGCGGTGACCTGTCATAGTAGCGGCCAAGGTGAAACAGAGCGGCAGACAACTCTGTGGTCAAACGTCCAGGCCACAATGGTCAGGGCAGACCCGCAGAGTGCAACGTACAGAGTCTGGTCGGGGTCAGCACAGAATGGTCCAAGAGAAGGGTACCCCGGGATACCCAGCACACAGGACAGCAACACGAGATGGAACACTGGTATCAGGGAAACACGGAGGGTTCATGGTGAAAACACAGGAACACGGAGGGTCTATCAGGCTTTAACACCAGACGGAACACGTGGAACATGGAACGTTAGGCAAATCGCAACAGCTTTCTCTTAAGGCGATACATTCACACTAACCATTATGGAGGACGTATATACGGCTCGACCTAGTATATTACGGACCGAATATACGTCCTCCCATAGACGGCAATGGACGCACGGGCATACGGAGCGGTACGAGTTGCAGCAACCGCACATCGGCACACGTTATGTTCTAACCGGAAAAAGATTAGGCACTCGTCTATCTTTTCCCCGTAATTCGGCGCAGTGCCGCCCATTGTATCCTCATGGAGAGGCGCGCGCGGGGGTGAGCTGCGCTCAACCTCCTCTCTATCCCCGATGCACTGCGGTTGCCCGCTTTACGGAACCGGTACGGCAGCGGGGCAACCGGCACGACTGTGGAAATGTAGCCTTGTCGTGAGGCACAAAAGGCATGCCGCAGCAGATTCTGTAAGGAACGGATTGCAGGGTTTTTAAAGGGAAGTGTATCAGCCCCAGTGCACCAAATAGCGAGTGATCATGGCCATTTAAATGTCCGGACAGAATCAGGCGTCACGCGTCCCCGCGCCCCCCGGAACCTGGAGCAATACCTATTCCCTCTCAAAGTGTGAAATTCTCAGCAGACACAAAGAAAACATTGCCACCAGCTCATGCAATAAGACAGGCACAAAGCAGGGGCAGTTGCAAGCTGCACCTCCTGCCTCCCCTCCTACAGTTTGAAATCTCAGAGAGACAAAAGAAGCAAACATAGCTGCCCTGTCTCCAAATTCAAAACATGCTAACAGCACACTGTGACACGGCTGCAGCTACATCTTCCTTCCCTCTCACAGCTACTGCAAACGCAGAAATACAAAAATCAGCAGCAGCTTGCAGACTGCACTCCCTCTCCCCTCTCATAGCTTTGTTAAAATCTCAGAGGACACAACGAGAACCATCGTTGCACAGTATGCCATATCGACATGCACACTCGAGCAGGGGCGCTAGAGCTACATCCCCTCTCCCCTCTCAAGCAACAAACGGAGAAATACAAAGAACAGCAGCAGTTGCGCTGCACTCCCATCATCCCCTAAACGTCAACGTGTGAGATCTAGGACACAAAGAACAAACTGTCAGCTTGCAGTTGTGGATCTCTGGCCACTGCAGACGAGGACGTTAAGCCAACTACCTGGGAACGGGTCTAAATGGTACCCGGTTTTACAGGAAGCCGCCGCAAGGCTGGTAGGACAAGCGCGGCGGGTTGGTACCACCAGGCGCTCCTCAGGCGTGACGCTGTCTGCAGTAGGGGCCAGGTCGAATTCAGAGACGGCAGACAATCTCGTGGTCACGTCAGACCACGCACTCAATGCAGGGCAGACGCAGTAAGAGTGGAAAGTCAAGATGTCTGCGTCGGGTTATGGTCAGCACAGAAACGTCAAAGCATGAAGGGTACAGTGGCCCAACACAGCACACGGACCGCAAACGGAGGAACAATTTCACTGATACTACGGACACGGAGGGTCCTAAGGGTAACAAGGAACACGGAGGGTCTCAGGTAACACAAGGAACACGGACACTGGAGTCAGGCAAATCGACAACAGAGTCTGTCTCAAGGCTAATTCACACTCCCTTCATATGGAGGACGTATATAGGTCGACGTATAAGGCCAGATTATACGTCCTCATAGACGGCCATGACGCACGCGCAGCCCTACCGGGTAGAGCGTACGGTTGCAGCAACACTGGGCAGTACTGTCCGTAACCGGAAAAAGATTCGGACTCTGTCCCGTATCTTTTCCGTAATTACGGCGCAGTACGGACCACCAGCTGCTCGTATAACAACATTCAAACATGTAAGATCAGTGACAGCTCGCATAATCCCCTTCCTTTTCCCTCTCAAACAGCATGCAATGGAGAAATGACAATGATCAGCCAGTTGCCGCTGTCACCTCCGCCCTCCTCCCCCATCTCATAGTGTGAATTCTCGTAGACACAACCAGAGCAACCCATTACACGGTAGTTCCTATGTATGCACATTCAGACATGCACATACGCTAGGGGGCAGCTGAGCTACATCCCTCCTCCACCTACTACACAGAATGAAATTCCAGCACCAGCCAAAGAACACGATAGCATCCTTCTTACTCCCCTATCTTTCTCTCTTGTTCTTGAAGACATTTCTTAAGAACACTTAGAGGAGGATCTGAATCATATGCAAAAGATTATACATAGATTTCATATACGGAAAAACCACTTTTACACCTATATTTTATAATTTAGAGACCTGTCTAAATGCCAATCCGCTCCATCCGCCTGTGTATTCTTCCTGGATATCTCTGGGCAGGAGCCGTCTTGATTCCATATCATTCATAATAATACACAGTTAGCGCGTTTCGGGCCATCTCTCGTAGTCATGGATGTCGTCTATTTTGTATAGCTTCGTCGTTCTATCTTGAGCAAAATAAAAGGACTGTAGTGGGTTTATTATTCTAAGCTGATGAAATTCACCTCTACCTCGACGCATCTATCCCGGCACTGTTGCATCCACAACTGGTCTTTTCGGCAGACATATGGTGGAATGCTTGCTTCATTTATTATAAATCTCAGGAGGGCAAAATTATCGATAATCCAGCGCTCGAGGATCAACCCCGAGGACCTAGTGTCCTCTAGAAAATAATTAGTCAAGTTTGAAACTCACTTTCTATTTGTATTTAGCTATGCGAAAAATAGTTCTCCTTGATTGCCTTGGGGTTTAGGGATTGCACCACCGCTACCGACCAATTTTAAAAACAAAAAAAAAAAAAACATACAACAAAGGGCTTACTTTTTCCGATTGACCCCCTCGAGCGTCAGCGGACTTTATCACTTTGCTACTTCCGTCGTTTTTTTAAAAGAACGTTATCACTTGGAAAAAAATCGCTTATGGAAAAGTCGGCAGAGATGAGTGATTTTTGTTTCCTCTGACGCATAAGGAAAAGAAGAACTGAATTGGAATTAAAGAGATTTCAAGTTAAAAAAAAAACATTGGGGCGGGATCCTTTTCCTCCTTTACCCCTAACAACGTGACACCTACAAAGTTAACTTAAGGAAACAGAGGACACCGCACCTCCTTTGTAGTGGCCGAATAGGTTCATTGCAGTTTGGATCCTATTGAAGTGAATGGGAACTGAGCTGCAGTAACCTGGTCTGACCACTACATAGTGAATGGCGTTATCTACTCCCTATTCCTTTCTCTGTTTATCAGCTGATCAATGGAGGTACTGTGTGTTGTCTCTCCATCAAAATGATATTAGGATTTAGTCTATAGATATTTAAGCCTAGCCTTAAAGGAATCTTCCATCAAAATCCAGGGACATTACTCATAGATCCAGGCACCGTGACTGTGGGAATCATCTTATACTTGCTAACCATGGCCCAAAACCAACTTATACAATTATGGAAATGAGCCAGAAGAGCTCTGGGGGTGTTACCAGAGTCCCTCCATGCTGTAGCATCACAGGCTGTTACACTGTGAAGTGTCATTTCCCAGTGTGTGAGATAACATCAGGCAAAGGGAGAGAAAGGGAGTGCACAATGTATTAGCCTGTGAAGTTACAGCACTGAGGGGCTCTGATAACATTCACCCAGAGCCCTTCTGGCTCATTAGCATAATTCAAAAAGTTGATTTTAGAAGGAAAGAGGCCATGGATAAAAAAATCTTAGAACATTATCACAGTCGTGGTGCCGGGATCTATGAGTAATGATGGCAGATTTCCTTTAACTCTAGGAATTTTGATAAAATATCTATTAATATCATATTTGTGGAGAGACAACACCAAGTCCCTCCATCGATCAGCTGATAATGGAACAGGGAGTAGATAGCGCCATTCTCTGTGTAGTGGTCAGACCAGGCTACTGCAGCTCAGTCCCTATTCACTCAAATAGGATCTATGCTGCAATTACTCTGTTTGACCACTAAACAGGGAATGGCGCTGTCTTGATGTCTGGCGCTGTCACTGTGCCTGGATCTATAAGTAACTGTCCCTGGTTTATCATGATGGATTTTTGTGCTAAATTTCCTTTTAAATTTCACACTCGGGAGGGCGAGACCAGAGCCCTCCTTGCTGCAGCTTCACATATTGTCCCTTTAAGAAATTAGAAGGAATAATTATATTTTGTTAAACTATTCCAGTCTGATTTATCTTTATTAATACCCTAACAAAGTTTATCTGTTGATAGATTTTTATGCTAAATTTCCTTTTAAATTCCACACTGTGCTTGAGGTGAACACAGAGCCCCTCCGTGCTGCAGCTTCACAAGTATCCCTTAGAAATTAGAAGGAATAATTATATTTTGTTAAACTATTCCAGTCTGATTTATCTTTATTAATACCCTAACAAAGTTTATCTGTTTATGGATTTTTATGCAAAATTTCCTTCTAAATTCCACACTGTGCTCTGGAGGGTGACACCAGAGCCCCTCCGTGCTGCAGCTTCACAGATTATCCCTTTAAGAAATTAGAGGGAATAATTATATTTTGCTAAACTATTCCAGTCTGATTTATCTTTATTAATACCCTAACAAAGTTTATCTGTTGATGGATTTTTATGCTAAATTTCCTTTTAAATTCCACACTGTGCTCTGGAGGGTGACACCAGAGCCGACAAACTCTCCCTTTAAGAAATTAGAAGGAATAATTATATTTTGCTAAACTATTCCAGTCTGATTTATCTTTATTAATACCCTAACAAAGTTTATCTGTTGATAGATTTTATACTAAATTTCCTTTTAATTCCAAACGGTGCTCGGAGGTGACACACAGAGCCTCTCCGTGCTGAAGATTCACAAATCTCCCTTTAAGAAATTAGAAGGAATAATTATATTTTGCTAAACTATTCAAATCTGATTTATCTTTAATAATACCCTAACACAGTTTATCTGTTGATGGTATTAATCCAGGATTGGTTTTTTTTTCTTTCTTTCGAGTAGAAGATTTGTATTAAAATAGCATCAATTTATTAGGCAAACACACAAAAAAAATTATTTCTTAATGAGGATTTGGAGAGAGAGTTTCTTCACTTTGCATTGTCTTTCGCCGAGCAACAAACTTCACGGCGAGATTCTTAATTAATAGTTAATCTTGTTGTTATTACCATCTAAGCGGCAGAAGCTTAGAGACGGGGTTTTGTGAGATTTTAATTTTGATTAGATATTCCTCTAAGCCGGCATACTTTCAATAGGATTTTTAATGGAAATTGCTTTTTAAAACAACAGACGGATATTTAATCAATTTTTTGTTTTTCGCAAAGGTTTAATAAGATATAAAGATATTCATATAAAAACCTTGCAGAAGGTTTTTTGTTTCTCCCCATGAGCCTATATGACCTATATGATCCTATATGACCTTTGTGAAGAGCAGCTACGAGGTTGTAATCATCACAGTTTTCGCTTAAAGGGGTCATCAAAAAATTTTTTGCCCTGAAACAGCGCCACCCTGATAAGTGGTCATGTGTGGTATTACAACTCTCATTGAAATAATGAACTGTCCAGTCAAGCAGTAACATTGTATTGATTAGAGACCATTGACAAGAGTGCTACATATTAGGCAACCCTTTTAGTAAACTTTAAGGGGTGTTCCATGAGAAGAATCAGTATCAAAATGGTGTGGTCTAACACCCAACTCTCCGGCAGATCAACTGTTATCAGTAGATGATATACACAATGGAAGGAGAAGCAGATTGCTCCGTTCTCTGTGTAGTGGCTGAACTCAGTCACTGCAACTTAGTTTATTTCAAATAGGAATTGATCCGCAGTTACCTGGTCTGACCACTACACAGAGAATGGCGCAGTCAGCTGTCTCTTTTATTCTCACAGATCAGAGACAAGCTCATCTGCAGATGTGCTGGGTGTTGGACTCCCGTCATTCTAAAATTGAGGATCTATTATAAGGGTATGTTGTTGATATTCTTAATCTGGAAAATCCCTTTAAGGAAAGATAAGATCAGGGCTGGAATGGTGCACATGGATACTCTAGTGAGTGCAGGTTCTGAATCATTCTTGGTCCCTGAAGCCAACCATTTGCCTCCAGGATCTCCTTATATGATGGTTCACAATTGTCTTAATCAGAGTTGGACAGGCCAACCATACCACCAGTGGATCCTCCGATGGGTCAGGGCTTTAACCTAACTGTGGACACCAGAAATATAGAAAAACAACCTAACTTGGAGACTAGTACGACCTATGTCCTTGAGAATGATAGAGAGTGGACCACCACAGTATTTTTATCTGGTGGGCCCAAGGAATCCCAATCTGACATTGGTCCCAATAGTCCTTCTAGATGATCTATGTGTCACAAGATGGACATGGTTCATATGATGGACACAGGGAACCTCAGTTTGATGTTCTTCCACCATGTCTAGTCTTCTGATTGGGTTCTTCCACCATGTCTAATCTTCTGATTGGGTTCTTCCACCATGTCTAGTCTTCTGGTTGGGTTCTTCCACCATGTCTAGTCTTCTGGTTGGGTTCTTCCACCATGTCTAGTCTTCTGGTTGGG
>WNYA01000015.1:471347-513812 GCA_019512145.1 Engystomops pustulosus
GTGGCATTTTGGATTTTGGTGTTTGTCTAACCTACCTTTTTCAACTTTAATAATAAGATACTATTCCATAATCCGGAGCTCTGCCCCCCTCATTAGTTTCGCTCACTGTGCGAGACGGTGTTCTTCTTTTGGGCAAATGAAGAATCTGTTAGATTTTTGGTGAAGAGTATATATATTATATATATGTAAATAATTAGATGTAAAGTTAGTAACAGTGGCCCTTTTTCATTGCACTGTTTGCAAAATGAGGCTATAGGTCTTAAAGGGGTTTGAAATATCAGAGAATATTTGGAGGAACAGGGGGTCCAATGTACCACCGAGGATCCCTCGTCACTCCCGGAGATGAGCGGAGCACCGGTTGTGCGTGGTCAGGCTGCACCGTACTCGGTAACTCTGTCTTTGGCCTGGGTTGCCTGGCCATGCATGACCATCTGCTTCGCATCCACGGGGCAACAAGGGGTCTGACGGGGGTACATTGGATCACCCGTTTTGACATCCTGAGACCCCACTGATCAACAAGTTTAGAGCTCTATGCATGGATACAGCCTAATTGTTTTGTGGGGAAAACCCCTTTAAGCTTAGAAAACAAACCGCAAAATCAGTTTAAAAAAATGAGAACATTCAATATTTCAAAATGAGTTGAACCAAGGACACAATTTTAGGTTTTTTTTGGCTTTAGTCTACTACCTCTGTCAATTCGAAGGACTCGACCGGTCCCTAAACATGAACCCCTAGCAACATTGACCTCATTCCTGTTTCATGCAGAAATTCCAACGTCTTTGGTGACTTCATATTTGTAGATAAGCCCAACAATGTTTTGGGAGTAGGAGAATCTTAAAGAGGCCAATTTCTTATTTTTGCAATCTGAAGTCGTGGATAGAGCGGTAAGGTCGCTAAAACGTCAATCTAATTGATCACATGCTTACAAAAAGAGGCAATAGTTTCCCTGCCGCTCCTCCTTGTGATCGGAGGGTTAATCTCTGCCCGCAGTTGCCTTGCAATCATATCTGCTATTATGAGTTAGCTCTTTGTCTCTGGGTCATCGATAGTCTGTTGCGTAACAATAGACAAAAGGACTATGGGAGCCTTTAAATTGGTTTTTATCGACTAAGCAAAGAGCGAGATTGTATCACGCCGGGCTGTTGATATCGCCGCGGTACAATTCTTACTTGTGCCGCCGCTAGACAATAGAAAGGCTTAATAAACTCATACATTGACCGTCACACACAAATATCATGCTCCGACCACTTATCACCAGAGGTTATCCCTCGCTCGTTCTGGAAGGTTCTACTAAGGATGATATCTGTAACCACGAACTTCTTTTTCATCATTCTCCCTTTAATAAATCTTTATCGAGACACCGACTGTATCTTCTATATTTATTCCTCCCGAGTTTCCTGTCCGTTTGACTTACAGCCTCATCGCAAGAGGCTTCTTCTTCTGTGTTTATCTTGGAACATCTGCTCAAGCCTTTTAATAAGATCCCTTCTCCTTCAAAAAGCATTAACGGTCCAAGAACCTTCTCTGGGAGGATTCCAGCGTTTAGAAGCTGCTTAAAACATTAATTTGGCTTAGTTTTTTCTGGTCTTAAGAGTAACCTGTCACGCTCCACCAAAGTCGTTGACCTGTCAGTACTCGGTAGACACACCAACTCATCTTCTGACCAAAAAGAATATAAGAATAGAAAACTTTAGAAATGTTGAATCTGTCTAAAAGTCCTTAGACAACCCTCTTGTACTCCCGCATTTCCCAGTGAAAGTTAAAATAATCATCTGAATTGAAGGACCAGGAAGCAGTAGCTTTACAAACTGTCTTGCAATGATATTACACACCAAGACCACATAGTACAGAATCATGAATCAGCCGCCGGTAACAGGAATGAGGAGGCCATGTAACTCATGGTCAGAGCGTCATGGCAAGGTAGTGTAAAGGCACTGCTCCAGGTCCCTCAGACCGATGATTTATTTAAAATCCCAAACAAACAGAAGGAGTAAGCAAGTACGTATTATAACATTACCCACATATACTCTTGTGTGCCGAAAGTTAGTGCCTTCTTCTCATCCTCCCCCTGAGCTATGACCTTTCATGGTCAGCAGGATGTGGAATCAGGAGCCCCAAGTTTCTTTTCACCTAAATGACATATTCCTGAAGTGAAGTTTTGGAATGGAAGCACCAGCTGGCAATAATACAGGTAAAGGTAGGTGTGCCATGTGTTGGCCAGCCTAGGTAATACAACAGTTAGTTCAAGGTAGATAAGTCATGCTGACAGACTCCCTTTGAGTTACCCTTGAAAGAATGGCAGGTACAACAAGGCATATGCTAAATTCTACTCCATCTTACGTGATCCAATGTAGGACCCCCCCTCTTAATCCTTTACGACATACCCATTTTAAGGAGGAGATTGATCAAGAGCAAAGTCTTACTGCTAACATTATTTGATTTCCCACTCTACTCCTGATCATTTGGTGTTCGTTTTTTTGAAATCCGTCCACCCATTCAAAAGATATGAACCTTGGAAGTTAATCGTAAATATCTAGTTCTAGCCAGGGGCGGTACATCTACAGACAGCCCCTGTAGAAAATCCAAAATGGCCATTATGACATATAACTTTTGCGAGCCGTATCTTAGGAACGGGTGGACGGATTTTGAAAAAACAAACACCAATTGATCGGGAGCACTAGCCGGCAATCAAATATATACAATTCGCATTTTGGTACTTGGTGAAGTTCCCCTTTAAATGATTCGCAGAGAGGGAATTTTTTGTAATTTTTTTTCATGTTATTTTCATATTGAACATTACCAGTACATGATGTTCCATCATTAGAGGAATTATCTGACCCGTTACCTACACTTGGGATGAAAGGCGCATTTGTTCACTAGAGTGCATCCAAATAGGTTAAATTACAGCCAGTCCTCTTTAACATGGATCTCCACTCCCCGACGTCTGGCGGTGAATGTATAAGCGCTTTCTCATTAGTGGCTTCCGATGCCTTTGATGTCAGTTATGTAAGTTTTTTGTCTCATGTCTGAGTGTACACATGTTCCAGTGTGATTTCAGTCGAGCGGCACACGGCGCATTTCATGGCAATATTGTTTTTTTCCGGAAAGGTTATAAAAATGAAAGAGGGGATAAAATAAGGTTGTGATAATTGCTGACACAAGCTTACAAGTTCTACAAACCTTGATTAAAAGAAAGGAGCCCTGGGTCTACCCACCGACAACATCGCAACCGGCAGGAGCTGATGAAAGCGTGGGCTCAACCTTGTCGGAGAACGACTGTGTACCACTATTATTCTGTGCCGGTTGCTCCTTAGCGATAGGAAACATGCGGACCATAACTTATCCTTGAGGGGTCTCCAATTTGGGCAATCGCTATTGTATAGGGTTTTGGCATATAAAGGTTTGTGATCTTAACGTCAAGTGTTTCAGTTTCACTCTAGCACCACCCACTGGAGCAGGAGTACTACACGGTGTCCATACACATCAGAATATCTGATAACAACAGGTCAGATTGGTCCGCTATAAAGAGGGACGCTCTTGTAATTCTCTGGGGACTTAAAGTGAATTTCTATTGGGGTTTATGAAAATGGGTTTTCTAATTCAACAGCTTCTTTGAGAGTCTATAAATCCCTGAAATGTGTTCTTATGTCAGAACAGGAAGGAAATTCCAAATCCTAATCTTAGCCACATCGCTCATCGATTGTATATTGACTTCTTGTTAGGTTTCTATCTATTCTCTATGACATCTATATATCTGTATGATGAGTTTGTGACCAGGAAGGACAGACAGGAACTAAGCTCGAAACTGAGCCCCACAAACTGTCACCTGCTGCTTGCCTAGCATATCCTGGGATACGGGACAACTGGAAGACAGTCTCTGCCTATGCCAAAGGGGAACATGATAGGACAAACAAGAACAAAAAAGCAAGGTCAGTGGTCCTGGTCACAACAGAGATGGAATATAGGCACAAAATCACAGTTACAAAGGAATAGTCTCAGATTAATAACCAAAAATTGGAAACCAGGGGCCACATTTATCACTCGTTTTTTCTGTTGTTTTTTGCGCCTTTCACATTCAGGCGCTACCGTTTTGCGCCATTTTTTGCGATTTTAACGCCCAACTAAGCCGGCAGCACAAATAAGCAGCTTTCCCTCATCTATCTTACCAATCCAGGGCCACATTTATCACTTATGTGCGCCTAAGTGTAGTAGTTGCGCCTAATCGGGCGCACTGTTTTCGAATTATCACAAGCTACAACCATCTGTGCGATAAGTATACTTTTCTGCCTCTTATTAATCACTTTACTTTAACACAGTTTAGGCGCAATTTGGCGTCAGTTTAGGCGCAATGTTAGATTCAGGCTCTTACATGTGATCCTGCTACAAGCTCCTCTCTGCTTCCTCCCACAGCCCCAGAATGAAGCATGGATATCACCAGTGACCTCTTCTCCTGGAGAGGGATCCCCCAGTGTGGTCTCCTGCTGCACCCTGAATTTCTGCACAATATCCCCCTCAGATCTGTGCAGAATTACATGGGGGACACCTGTTGTAGTATCTGCAAACTTGTGCAAACTTCTCTTCTCTCTGTCTGTGAGCTCAGGTTTCAGAATATTTGTTAAATAGAGGTGATGAACTGTAATAGAGTATGCAAGCTCATGTTGCAGGTATGTAGTAGTGTCTGTTATATATGTATTAGGTATGCAGTGATGTACTGTCTGTTATTATCTGTATAGTGTCTTGTAGTGTTATGTAGGTGTGTATTATCTGTACTATGTCGCCAGGTAGTAATGTCTGTATTATCTGTTATAGTGTCTGCAGTGTATGTAAGTCTGTATTATCTGTACTAGTGTCTGCAGTGTATGTAATGTCTGTATGATCTGTACTAGTGTCTGCAGGTATCTATGTATTAGTATATGTTCCAGTGTCTGCAGTGTATCTAATGTAGCATTATATGTTCAGTGTCTGCAGTGTAATCTAATGTACTATTATATGTTCAGTGTCTGTAATGATCTATGATATATTATTGACTACCAGTGTCTGCTGAGCTCTGCTGCTAGAAATGAGCTCTTCTGCAAAGGGGCCAGGACTTTCTTATCAGATAACGCCACCTCGGCGCTCTGGAGGTTTTTGCTCCCGTTTTTGCGCCTAAATTGAAAACGTTTGAAGTGAGGAAATATCATAGGACCCGCAGCAAAGCAAAAACATCTGGATTGGTAAGATAGATGAGGGGAAAGCTGATTATTTTGCGCTGCGCGGCTAGTTTGGCGTTTTTAATCGCAAAAAAAATGGCGCAAAAAACGGTGGTGCGCCTGAAGAAAAGGCCGCAAAAACAACAGAAAAACGCGCGCCTAATGATATTCATCGCTTGAAAAGTTTGCATTTAGGCGCCATAACGAGCGAGCGAGCGAGCGAGCGAGCGCAGAGACGAGAGAGCGCAGAGCGAGCGAGCGCAGGAGCGAGCGAGCGGCCGAGAGAGGAAAGAGAGCGAGCGAGCGAGCCGAGGAGAGAGCGAGAGAGCCAGCGGGGAGCAGAGAGAGCTAGCGAGCGAGCGGGCAGAGCGAGAGAGGGAGCGAGCGCAGAGCGAGAGAGCGCAAGCAGCCCAGGAAGCGGAGCGAGGCGAGGAGCGGAGCGAGCCGAGCGAGCGGCAGAGCGAGCGAGCAGCGAGCGAGCGAGCCGGCAGAGAAGGCGAGCAGCGAGCGGAGCGAGCGAGCGAGAGCAGAGCGAGCGAGCGAGCGAGGGCGAGCGAGCGAGGAGAGCGAGGCGAGCAGGAGCGAGCGAGCGAGCGAGACGGAGCGAGCGAGCTGAGCAGCGAGCGCAGAGCGAGCGAGGGAGCGAGCGCAGAGGCGAGCGAGAGAGGATGAGAGGCGAGCGAGCGCGAGCGAGCGAGCGCGGAGCGAAGAGCGAGAGAGCGCCGATCGAGCGAGCGATCGAGCGAGCGCCCGGAGCGAGGCGGAGCGAGCAGCGAGCGAGCGGCGAGCGAGCGAGCGAGCGAGAGAGCGAGAGAGCGCAGGAGCGAGAGAGCGCCAGAGATGAGCGAGCGAGCGAGCGAAGCGAGAGCGAAGAGTAGTCGAGCGAGCGAGGCGAGCGAGCGAGCGAGGAGGAGCGACGAGCGAGCGAGCGAGCGCAGAGAGAGTCGGGAGCGAGGCAGGCGAGAGAGGCGAGAGAGAGAGAGAGAGAGAGGAGAGAGAGGAGCGGAGAGAGAGAGCAGAGAGCAGGAGAAGAGGAGATGAGCCGAGCGAGCGAGAGAGCGAGAGAGAGATAGAAGCGCCGAGCAGAGAGCCGAGAGAGAGCCGAGAGAGCGATAGAAGCGAGCGAGCGAGCAGCGACGAGCGAGAGAGCGAGCGAAGAGCGAGCGAGAGAGCTGAGCGAGAGAGGACGAGCCGCAGCGGCGCCGAGCGAGCGAGCGCAGAGCGATGCGGGAGCGTAGAGAGCGAGCGCCGAGAGAGCGAGCGAGATAGCGAGCGACCGTAGCGAGCAGGGAGCGGAGCGAGCGAGGCGAGCAGCGAGCGAGCCGAGCGAGCGCGCGAGCGAGCCGAGCGAGCGAGCGAGCGCGCGAGCGAGGATGAGCGCCGAGCGAGCGCAGAGCGAGCGAGCGAGGCAGAGCGAGCGAGGCTGAGCGAGCGAGCGAGCGATGCGAGCGAGGACGAGCGAGCAGCGAGCGAGCGAGCGAGCCGACGAGCGAGCTAGGAGGAGCGAGCAGCGAGCGAGCGAGCGAGAGACGAGCTCGATCGAGCGCTGATATATCGATCTATTCATTCGAGCGAGCGAGCTCCTAGTATCGATCTATCGAGCATATTCTCCGATCTAGCTATCGATCTAGATATCTATCTATCTGCTATCGCCTATGATCGATCGTAGCGCATATCTGGCATCGTATCTATAGATCTATCTAGCTATTATCTATCTATCTATAGATCGGATAGTTATCGCCTATCGATCTATCTGATTCGTCATAGCGAGCTATTCTCTATCTTTCGATCTAGCTATGCTATGGAGCGGATCTAGCTAGTCTATCTATCTACTATTCATTATCTATCTCATATCGTTCTATCTATCTATCTATAATGAAAACAAGCAGTCATTAAAGCCTCGTTATATCAGATTAATGTTTTAAAAATCCAGCAAGTCTGCAGTGACCACCTCCGCCTCCTGTAACCTTTGTTTCACAGAATTTGTTTCAATGTAATTAGTGAAATGTTGAGGCAAGAAACAAAACCTCAGCGCTTTTTATGTAGTCGTCCCGGTAATAAAGTGGGACAACGGTTGTAATAGCTTATGAAGTGGTTAATTTTATATAGTTTCATTCTGCCTTAATCCTTATCGTAGTTTGTTTCCAGTTCTATAAATGTTAACACCCACTGGTGACACCCGCGCGGGGGTGCTGCACTGATCATGGGTGGTACCCTTTAAATGTATTTAAATACCAGCGCTTTACCATTTTCCGAGCATTGTCGCGCCCTGATGAACCTGGCTGTTACATGTCTCCAACCTACTCCCTCAGGACTCATACAGTGGGAAGGGGAAGGCTCGGAACAGTCAACACCTGTGAAGCTACAGCTTGGATTGCTCTGGTTACACCCCGAGAAAGAAGCCCTTTGGCTAGTTGCTAATTTTGTTGATTTTTAGTTGATTTAAGAGGGAGGCGGCCATAGATAACAAATATAAGAAGATTACCACAAGTCCCGGTTTTGTCTGGATTATAAGTAATGTCCCTGGTTATCAGGAAGGATTTGGGTTGGGAGATTTCCTTAAGTCCGGGGTCAGGTCTGGGGTTTGGTGAACCAGTAAAGTTTGGCACATTACCCAAATCATCACATTCACCTTATGATGACATTGGTGATGAAGGTAGAAGCTGACTTCTTCATTTTTTTAATTTCATGAGAAATTAAGGGATTGTCCAAAGGTTTGAAAACATGGCTGCTTTCTTTCCGAAGCAGCAGCAACTCCCCTCATGACGATGGGTTGATGTGTGCGGTATTACAGCCAATCGTCAGACTACAGCCAAGCTGCAAGTACCAGGCATGACCATGCCGCGGGGGTGGCGATTTGTTTTTGGCCATGTGTTCAGCCTCTGGACAACCCCTTTCAGAATTCTGAATATTTGAGAGTTTTTAAGTGTATTTGTTGTGACTCCGGCCTAAATATTTGTCTGGAGGAAAGAGAGTTGCACATAGACTGTAGATAGTGTGTAAGGTAAGTGACTGTGCGCCGGTATATAATAGCATAAGTGCAGATGGCGGTGGGAAGGAGCCGAATTCCTGGGGCTATTATTGGCAGGTGTTCATATAAAGAGTAACAGCAAAAAACAGACATTTTTGGAGCTAAAACGTAAAAAACCTCCGCCGCTCCTATCAATCCGGAGCGAGAAATTCATGACTGGAATATTTTTGGCCTTAATGACTGATTAGTGAAATGTGATGATGCTGCGGCTGTAAGATATACATTATTATATTACCAGCTGTCACTGTATTCACACCACGCTACATTTGTCTTTATTGCAGCCAATTGGTGAGATCACAAAAGTTCTCTTTTCCTCATTATGTGTCTATGCCCCCCCCAGTTTAATGTGACCTCTGCCCCCCAGTAAGGGCCCGTCTGCCCCGTAGTAATGTGCCTTCTGCCCCCCTAGTAATGTGCCCTATCCCCCCCAGTAATATGCCCTCTGCCCCTAGTAATGTGCCCTCTGCCCCCCTAGTAATGTGCCTTCTGCCCCCCTAGTAATGTGCCCTATCCCCCCCAGTAATATGCCCTCTGCCCCTAGTAATGTGCCCTCTGCACCCCTATAATGTGCTCTCTGCCCCCTAGTAATGTACCTCTGCCCCCAGTAAGTGTCCCTCTGCCCCCCTAGTAACTGTTGCCCTCGGCCCCCCTAGAAATCTTGCCCTCTGCCCCCCCAGTAATGATACACTCTGCCCCCCCAGTAATGTGCCCTCGCCCCCCCCCAGTAATGTGCCCTCGCCCCCAGTAATATGCCCTCTGCCCCCCTAGTAATGTGCCCTCTGACCCCCAGTAGTAGTACTGTGATCTCTACCCCCCAATAATGTGCCTATGCCCACACCCTATAATGTGCCCTCTGCACCCCTAGTAAGGTGCCCCTGACCCCCATTAACTGTGAACCTCTGCCCCCAGTAATGTGCCCTCTACCCCCCAATAATGTGCCCTCTGCACCCCAGTAATGTGCAATCTGTCCCCCAGTAATGTGCCCTTTGCCCCCAGTAATGTGTCCCCTGCCCCCCTAGTAATGTTCATTCTTGCCCCCCTAGTATTGTGCCCTCATGCCCCCTCCTAGTAACATTCACTCTGCCCCCCTAGTAATGTGCCCTCTGCCCCCACCCAGAGTAACATTCCTCTGCCCCCCCAGTATGTGCCCTCTATATGAGATGATCGATACCTATAGATAGATATTTTCGTGTCTTACGTTACATCCTGATGGTAAATATTTTTAAGACCAGTTAATTATACAAAAATATCTGAAAATAAAACTCTCATTTACGTAAAGTGAACTCATGGCGAAGAAAACAACTGCATTGCAGATTGTTAGTTTGTGAAGTGCCGGATTCCTGATCCTGATAGGAAAGGAACGCTGCAATTAATCACGTCCTCGTTGAGATTAAGGCGGAGGTGTGAGAGGTTCCCCAGCCGCGGAGATTTAGATTTTTGATGCGGAAGTTGGGTTTTTTATCGGAGCAGATCTGTACCAGCGTGTTGGGGTTTTCCACTAAAACGTTTTTCCGGCCAATAAAGGCAGCATGAGCAAAGGCGGGAAAACATTGGGGTTGTACAAGGCCTATTACCCACACTAACAAACAACATCTGGTGGAGACCTCATGTTTTCAAGTAATCATTTTTCATGCTAATAACCCACCAGGAAGATTTGTTCTAAAATGGAACCATTCCCTCTCTTCTTCTTCTTTATGTACATAGTAGTCACATGGTGGGAGAAGAGGGGCATACGACATTCGGGTGTGGGGGCGGCCACGGCAGGAAAACTAAACCCACGTCTACGACGCCTACAATCCACTAAGTAAGCTCTCCGAAAAAGCAATATTTAGACATTTAGAAGGCATTCTCATGTGACATAAGGTGGATGGAGCCAGAAACTAATTTAAAGGAAGCTTTCCATCCAAAAAATCCTTATGATAAACCAGGGACATTACTCATAGATCCAGGCGCCTGGACTTGCCGGGATATTCTTATATATTGTTATCAAGGACCTCCTCTTCTAAAATCAACTTTTATTAATTATGCCTTCATAAGATTTAGCTTTCAAGGGCTGTTACACTGTGCTGAAAGCACTACCGTTGTGTGAGGGAATTACATCCGGCAAAGGGAGGGGGGAGGGGGTTAAGTCTTGAGAGAGGCAGGTGCGACAGTGTAACAGGCTATGAAGCGTACAGATGCAGGATTCCAGTACGACCCCCAAATGCCTTCTAGTATTATTTTAAAGTTAATTTTAGACGGAAGGAGGCCATGGATAACAAAAAAGGGATTTTCCAGGGGGGGGGCTAAAAAATATTGATTTTTACAAAATTGTTACAAAATGGAACCTTTATCAGATTTATAAGGGTTCCACATCCAGCTTTATCACACAGATCAATGAAGCAGACCAGCGCCGTTTGCTGCTGGTAGTGAGACCGAACTAAGTCACTACTGCAGCAAAAATAGCATTCAAATTGATGTTTAAAAAAAAATAGCACAGGATCTGCAGTAACAAGTCAAACACTTACCACAGAGACCGGCGCTTGTTGTTTGTTTCATTTTTCACCCAAATTCTAGGGGGGAATGTATTCTAGGTTGATCAGTTTTGCCAGGTTTTTTTTGAGTTTTTGGGCTTTTTAGGTGCATTTTGTGACTATGCCAGATCTTACGATGGCTGTTGTCTGTCGCAGTGTTCCCATAGGACTTTTGACGTGCAAACGAAATACAATGGACCCCATGGTAGTTCTATTCATGCACTCGAAAAAAAACGCAAATCAGAGACAAGAAAAACAGACCCCCAAACATGTATCACAACGACGCCTTTTCGTCTATACAAACCTTACTTACAGGACAACAGCTGCCTTGAAGTGCACAGGTCTGTCCACCGCTGGTCATTCATCATAATAATCAGGTGCGCCTATAGTCCAGTGCGCCTTAATACAACCCTTACTTACAGACAAACGGGCCTTAGAAACTGGCAAGGTCTGTCACCTGCTGGTCATTCATCTTACAATCAGGTGACGCCTTATAGTCCAGTCGCCTATATACAACCTTACTTACAGACAACAGCTGCCTTGTTACTGTGCACAGGCTGCCACCTGCTGGTCATTCATCCTTATATCAGGTGCAGCCGATAGTCCAGTGCGGCCTTTTATATGAAACCGTACTTACAGACAACAGCGCCCTGTTACTGTGCACAGGTCTGCCACTGCGTGGTCATCTTCATAAATTCAGGTGTCCTTATAGTGCAGTGCGCAATGTATATGAATCTAGACATTTTAGCAGGCATTTATTGATGGTGCGCCTTATAATCCGGTGTGCACCTTATAGTCCGAAAAAACTGTATGACCACCTGTATTTTTGCCGGCAACTGCAGACTTGGTCTGGTTTTTGTTTGGCGATTCTTCTGCTTTGTCTTCTGTTATTTCTCCTCCGGTGCTTTTGCACAGTGCCTCTTACTCTACTATCAGAGTGTTACTGTGTGTCTTCTTTCTGAGCTCCATCCTCCCCTTCTCGCAGCATACAGTCTCAGACACACCGAGCAGGACATTTCTCAGACATTCTATTTCTCTGGTATTATAGGTCATTATTTTGTAAATTTTTTGGAGGGTCAGATATTCCTAAAATCCAAATATTCCATTCATATCCTCATCCTATATGGGCCACATCATTTTTTAGCACCAGTGGCGTGGACATTACACCCTGGATCCGACACGTGGTGGAAGGAAAATGAAGCTTTATAGCTATTGATGGGCCCTACATGACTGGATTATAGATGAAACTACGGTGTATGAGCGGCCTATTATATGGGCTCTTATATGGACTCCGATTATTTTTGCACATATGGGCAATAATGGGGAGTTTTCAATAAAGGATACTTCAAGACACTACTAACTATCCTAATAGCCGGAACCCTTAGACCCCCTTCCGACAGTAGGGGGACAGCAAGTGGGTGACTGATAGCGGAGGCTCCTCTTATACCCAGGAGTGCAGAAGGGACGTCTAAGTGGGCTCCCTGTAATATCGCTGTAAGACAGTGTGCGCCATTTCCTAAGTGCGCTACTGAAGAAGAAAGAATGGAGATAAGCGGCAAAGATAAAAGATCTTAGAAATCCAGGCGGCGCAGCGGGGGTGGAGAGGCCTCCGGGGAGATTTGTCTGTAGTCCCCCGTGTATTCTAAGAGAGGTCAGTGTGTGATATCAAAATAACCCGGGAGATGAGACTGGAACCGAGCGCAGACGAGGCAGAGAAGAGAGACAGGAGATGACTTCCAGAGGTGCAGGGTCCTGTAATACAGGAAATATTCGATGTAGCAGAGCGATTGCGTTGGGTGGCCTTGTTGGCGGTCATCTCCTCACTACGTAATGCTGTTACAGTCAATGCAATGTAGGACTTGATGCGAATTTAAATATGTCTGTTATTTAGGAGTAAGTACAGGATTTTGCAGCAGAGTGAGTTGTCATCTGGCCCCCATTGCTATGGCAGATAAAAATTTAGATGCAAATCCATCATATCTATTACAAGATGAGCTACCGGTTGTGGCACCAAGATCCCAAATAGAACCTCCTGGGGCTGAGCCAACCTAAGCACAGCCCCTGCTCATTGGGCACCACCTCGAAGCTCTCGTGACAGTGATTCTCTGCTAGTTAATTCCAGCCAAGCTGACTGCTTGCCCCAAAAGCCATGGCCACTCTTACTCCACACTCGCTCCAATAGGTCACACCTGGTGATTGCAGTAGCTGTGGGATAAGTTACCATTTCACATACACAACTTATTTTTTAAAGAAAAGAATAAAGCACAATGTTCTTCTTAAAACATGGAGCGGTCCAGATATCAAAGGAGTCCACAACAATGTCCGTGGACTTATACACCACCCTGCGCTCATGATTATTGCTATATTCTCCCTAGATTACCGAATTCACCTGTCCATAGGCATAAATTTAAAGAACAACTATTGCTTTTCTTAAAACTGAGAGTCTGACCTCACAGAAATACACATGCTCCTGTGGACTTATACACCACACTCCCCGCTCATGAATTGCTATATTCCCTCCCATGATTACCGAATGCACTGCACATACGCCAAAATTTAAAGATTACAACGTGCTTTTCTTTAAAAACTGAGAGTTAGACATCCACAGAAAATCCACCACAATGCTCCTGTGGACTTAACACCACACTGCGGCTCCATGATATTAGTATATATTCCTCCCCTGATAACTGAATCACTCGCTCCAGGACATAAGGGTTTTAAAGAAGATACAACGATACTTTTCTTTAAACTGAGAGTCTAGACATCACAGGGTAATCAACACACTGCTCCTATGACTTAAAACCACACTGCCGCTCTATGATATGCTATATTCCTCCCCTGTATTACCGAATCACCTGCCCCATACGCCCAAGATTTAAAGATACAACTATGCTTTCTGAAAACTGAGGCTGAGTCTAGACATAAAAGAAATCCACACACGCTCCTGTGACTTATACACCACACTGCCGATCAATGATATTAGTATGTATTCCTCCACTGATAACACTGAACCCTTTCACCTGCCATAGGAAATATGTGTTAAAGATACTCATTAGACTACTTTACTTCAAAATCTGAGTAGAGTTCTAGACCATCTCCCCAAACTAGGATATCATACACCATCTCGCTCCTTACTTGCTCTATTACACCAATCCACTGGCTGCCCTCCTAGGGATATTGCGTATATTTTTTCCTCTCCTTATGATACCTGAATCATCTGTCACCATAGGCCACATCTTTCCCTGTATTTGCAGTATTAGCGCTAACTTCCTAAAGTGAGTGGATGGTCAAGCTGGATTTATCTCACTTCCCACATCATTTTATTTATTTTATCGAGTACAAACTTATGCTTTCTTCTAAAAACTCTTGAGTGTCCTAGGACTATACCCCCTAGGAATCACACCCTGTCGCTTCCTTGTGACTTATACACCCACTACTGTCGCTTTCCATGATTCCTATTGCTAGTTTCCCTCCCCCCCCCCGTGAGTACCCTGAACGACTTTAATTAAGTTCTAACGACGTACATATTCATGCTGTCATCATGTCAAATGTGATTTCACGAAATGGTAATCCTCATGTGATAGGTACCTAGATGAACATGTCATATCGTTTCCACCACGGCTGTGGCTACACGATTCGCGTGTCATCCTTATGCCTCTGTGCGCCCCAACTCAAAATCATATCCCTGGGACCATGTACTCCCTGTGATCCAGTGATGTATCTTTTATGGCTCTTCTATTTGGATGATTGTTACTATTCTTTCGGGCTTGATCATGTCTTCCACCATGTCTAGTCTTCTGGTTGGGTTCTTCCACCATGTCTACTCTTCTGGTTGGGTTCTTCCACCATGTGTAGTCTTCTGGTTGGGCCTTCAGCCTTCTAAATTAAATCTTCATTTTGGTAATGGAACGAATAAAACAGCCACATCAAGGAAGATGAAAAAGTATTTTTTAAGCTTTTTATGATACTGTATGTCCAGGATAAGATATAGCCTAAATTTAGATGGTAGTGGTGCTCAAAGAAATGGTGAAACTTTATTTGTCCTACTACACAAAGGAACATAAAAAAGGAGTGGGTCTATAAGTGAGGCGAGACTGATTATGTTGCAGGTTATACAGGGTTAGAAACAAGTATACAGTATAAGTAAGCCAACCCTTCCAAAGAGTGAGAAGAGCATCAATAGCTGTGGAATCCTATAAAGTTGAAGAAAGTGTAGGCAGGACTCCAAAAATACAAAGTTCCAGAGGGTGAAGTTTATTGAAACAGTGGCAATGTTTCGCTGTGAACCACCTTCATCAAGCCTGATGAAGGTGGTTCACACCGAAAAGTCGTCACTGTTTCAATGAACTTCACCCTTTGGAATTTTGGATTTTTGGAGTCCTGCCTACACTTTCTTCAACTTTACTACTGAAGGATCTTTCCAGAATCCATGGAGGCTCTGCACCCCCTCTATTGAGGTTTCTCTCCACTGTGCAGACTTGGTTTTCTCCTTTGCATTGAAGAATCCTGTAGATTTTTGGTGAAGAGTATAGTATTTATATATATATATGTAAATAATTAGATGTAAAAATTAAGTAACAGTGGCCCTTTCTTCATGGCACTGATGCAAAATGTGGCTATATGGTCTTAAAGGGGTTTGAAATATCACAGAAATATTTGGAGAACAGGGGGTCCAATGTACCACCACGGGATCCCTCGTCACTCCCGGAGATGAGCGGAGCAGCCGGTTGTGCGTGGTCAGGCTGCACCGTACTCGGCAATCTCTGTCACTTGGCTGGGGCTGCCTGGCCATGTATGACCATCTGCTTCGCTCATCACGGGGAGCAACAAGGGGTCTGACGGGGGTACATTGGATCCCCCGTTTTCATGATCCGTCACTGAAACCCCCACTGATCAGCACGTTAAGCTCTATGCAATGGATACAGCCTAATTCGTTTTGTGGGAAAACCCCTTTAAGCTTAGAAAACAAACACTGCAAAATCAGTTAAAAAATGAGACACATCAATATCTCAAAACGAGTTGAACCAAGGACACAATTTTATGTATTTTTTTTGGTCTACCTCTTGGTCAATTCGAAGACTCAACCGGCCCCTAAACATGAAGCCCCTAGCAACATTGACCTCATTCCTGTTTCATGCAGAAATTCCAACGTCTTTGGTGACTTCATATTTGTAGATAAGCCCAACAATGTTTTGGGAGTAGGAGGAATCTTAAAGAGACCAATTTCTTTCTATTTTGCTAATCTTGAAGTCGTGGATAGAGTCGGTAAGGTGCTAAAACGTCAATCTAATTGATTCACATCTTACAAAAGAGAGGTCAATATGCTCCCCTGCCGGCTCCTCCTTGTGATCGGAGGGTTAATCTCTGCCCGCAGTTGCCTTGCAATCATTATCTGCTAGTTTATGAGTTAGCTCTTTGTCTCTGGGTCATCGATAGTCTGTTGCGTAACAATAAGACAAAAGGACTATGGGAGCCTTTAAATTGTTTTTATCGACTAAGCAAAGAGCGAGATTTGTATTCACGCCGGGCTTTTGATATCGCCGCGTTACAATTCTTACTTGTGCCGCGCTCGTACAATAGAAAGGCTTTAATAAACTCAATACATTGAACCGTCACATCAAATATCATGGCTTCCGACCACTTATCACCAGAGGTTATCCCTCGCTCGTTCTGGAAGGTTCTACATGACGGATGATATCTGTAATCCAACGGCACTTTCTTTTCATCATTCTCCCTTTAATAAATCTTTATCGAGACACCGACTGTATCTTCTATATTTATTCCTCCCGAGTTTCCTGTCCGTTGACTTCAAGCCTCATCTCAAAGAGGCTTCTTCTTCTGTGTTATCTATGGAACATCTGCTCAAGCCTTTAATAAGATCCCTTCTCCTTCAAAAAGCATTAACAGGTCCAAGAACCTTCTCTGGGAGGATTTCCAGCTAGTTTAGAAGCTGCTTACAAAACATTAATTTTGGCTTTTAGTTTTTCTGGTCTTGAAAGTAACACCTGTCACGCTCCACCAAGTCGTTGACCTGTCAGTACTCGGTAGACACCACCAACTCATCTTCTGACCAAAGAAAGAATATAAGAATAGAAAACTTTAGAAATGTTGAATCTGTCTAAAAGTTCCTTAGACAAACTATAATCGGAAGTGTACTCCCTGCTGAATGATGTTTCCCCTTTAGTGAAAGGTTAAAATAATTCATCTGAATTGAAGGACCAGGAAGCAGTAGCTTTACACTGTCTTGCAATGATATTACAACCCAAGCCACATAGTACAGAATCATGAATCCAGCCGCCGGTAACAGGAATGAGGAGGCCATGTGACTCATGGTCAGAGCGTCATGGCAAGGTAGTGTAAAGGCACTGCTTCCAGGTCCCTCAGACCCGATGATTTATTTTAAATCCCAAACAAACAGGAAGGAGTAAGCAAGTTACGTAATAACATTACCCACATATACTCTATGTGTGCCGAAAGTTAGTGCCTTCTCTCATCCCTCCCCCTTGAGCTATGACACTTCAGGGTCAAGCAGGATGTGGAATCAGAACCCCAAGTTTCTTTTCAACCTAAATTGCATATCCCTGAAGTGAAGTTTTGGAATGGAAGCACCAGCTGGGCAATAATAACAGGCAAAGGTATGTGTGCCATGTGTTGGCACAGCCCTAGGTAATACAACAGTTAGTTCAGGTAGATAAGTCATGCTGACAGACTCCCTTTGAAGTTACTCCTTGAAAGAATGGCAGGTACCAACAAGGCATATGCTAAAATTCTACTCCATCTTACCGTGATCCAATGTCAGGACCCCCCTCTTAATCCTTTTACGACATACCCATTTTAAGGAGGAGATTGATCAAGAGCAAAGTCTTAACTGCTAAACATTATTTGATTTCCACTCTACTCCTGATCAATTTGGTGTTTGTCTTTTTGAAATCCGTCCACCCATTCAAAAGATATGAACCTTGGAAGTTAATCTGTAAAATATCTAGTTCTAGCCAAGGGGCGGTAACATACATACAGACACGCCCCTGTAGAAAATCCAAAATGGCCATTTTCACATCTAAACTTTTGCGAGTCGTATCTTAGGAACGGGTGGACGGATTTTGAAAAAACAAACACCAAATTGATCGGGAGCATAGCGGCAATCAGATATATTATACAATTCGGCATTTTGTACTTGGTGAAAGTTCCCCTTTAAATGATTCGCATGAGGGAATTTTTTGTAATTTTTTTTCATGTTATTTTCATATTGAAAATTACCAGTACATGATGTTCCATCATTAAGAGGAATTATCTGACCCGTTACCTAGACACTTGGGATGAAAGGCGCATTTGTTCACTAGAGTGCATCCAAATAGGTTAAATTACAGTCCAGTCCTCTTTAAATGGATCTCCATCTCCCCGAGTCTGGCGGTGAATTATAAGCGCTTTCTCATTAGTGGCTTCCGATGCCTTTGATGTCAGTTATTTAAAGTTTTTTGTCTTTCATGTCTGAGTGTACACATGTTCCAGTGTGATTTCAGTCGAGCGTCCTACACGGCGCATTTCATGGCAATATTGTTTTTTCCGGAAAGGTTAATAAAAATGAAAGAGGGGATAAAAATAGGTTGTGATAATTGCTGACACAAGCTTACAAGTTCTACAAACCTTGATTAAAAGAAAGGAGCCCTGGGTCTACCCACCGAGCACATCGCAACCGGCAGGAGCTGATGAAAGCGTGGGCTCAACCTTGTCGAGAACGACTGTGTACCACTTATTATTCTGCCGGTTGCTCCTTAGCGATAGGAAACATGCGGACCATAACTTATCCTTGAAGGGGGTCTCCAATTTGGGCAATCGCTAATTGTAATAGGGTTCTTGGCATATAGAAGGTTTGTGATCTTAACTGTAAGTGTTCAGTTTCACTCTAGCACCACCACTGGAGGCAGAGAGTACTACACGGTGTCCATACACATCAGAATATCTGTATAACACAGGTCAGGATTGGTCCGCTATAAAGAGGGACGCTCTTTGTAAATTCTCTGGGGACTTAAAGTGAATTTTCTAATTGGGTTTATGAAAATGGGTTTTCTAAATTCAACAGCTTCTTTGAAGAGTCTATATAATCCCTGAAACTTGTTCTTATGTCAGAACAGGGAAAGGAAATTCCAAAATCCTAATCTTAGCCACATCGCCATCGATTTTGATATTTGACTTCTTGTTAGGTTTCTATCTATTCTCTATGACATCTATCTATCTGTAATGATGAGTTTGTACTCAGGAAGGACAGACAGGAAACTAAGCTCGAAACTGAGCCGCCAAACTGTCACCTGCCTGCTTGCCTCTGCATATCCTAGGTGATACGGGACAACTGGAAGACAGTCTCTGCCTATGCCAAAGTGGGAACATGAAATAGGACAAACAAAGAACAAAAAAGCAAGGTCAGTGGTCCTGGTCACAACAGAGATGGAATATAAGGCACAAAATCACAGTTACAAAGGAATAGTCTCAGATTAATAACCAAAAATTGGAAAACCAGGGGCCACATTTATCACTCGTTTTTTCTGTTGTTTTTGCGCCTTTTAATTCAGGCGCACCGTTATTGCGCCATTTTTGCGATTAAACGCCAAACTAGCCGCGCAGCACAAATAAGCAGCTTTCCCTCATCTATCTTACCAATCCAGGGGCCACATTTATCACTTTTGTGCGCCTAAGTGTAGTAGTTGCGCCTAAATTCGGGCGCACTGTTTTCCAGAATTATCACAAGCTACAACCATCTGTGATAAGTATATTTTCTGCCTCTTATTAATCACTTTACTTTAACACAGTTTAGGCGCAATTTTGGCGCAGTTTAGGCGCAATGTTAGATTCAGGCTCTTACATGTGATCCTGCTACAAGCTCCTCTCTGCTTCTCCCACAGCCCAGAATGAAGATAACACTCACAGCAGCACCCAGGTGTGTGACACCCTGCACCCAGTGACCTCCTCAGCAGGGGCTTCTCCTGGAGGGGATCCCCCAGTGCTGGTCTCCTGCTGCACCCCTGTAATTCTGCACAATATCCCCCTCAGACTCAGATACTGTGCGACTGATACATGGGGGACAACCTGTTTGTAGTACTGCAAACTTGTGCAAACTTCCTCTTTCTCTCTTCTACTGTGAGCTCAGGTTTTTCAGAATATTTTTTGTAAATAGAAGGTGATGAACTGTAAAAGAGTCTGCAACTCTTTCTTATGTATCTAATGTTTCTATTTATGTTTCCATCCAGTGTCTGCAAATGTAATCTAATGTATCTATTAATATTTCCAGTGTCTGTAATGTATCTAATGTCTCTATTTACTGTTCGCCCCCCCCAGTGTCCTGGGCATGAGCTTTGCCTGCTAGAATGAGCTGTCTCTGCTAAGGGGCTCAGTCTTTCTTCTCAGATAACGCCACTTCGGCTGGAGTTTTTTTGCGCCCGTTTTTGCCCTAAATTAAAACGTTGCAGTGATGAATATCATTAGGCGAGCAAAAACATCTGGATTGGTAAGATAGATGAGGGAAAGCTTCTTATTTTGCGGCGGGCGCTATTTTGTGGCGTTTTAATCTCAAAAATGGCGGCAAAACGGTGCGCCTAACGAAAAGACCGCAAAAACAACTGAAAAAACGAGTGATAAAGTGGCCCCAGATGTTTTTGCTGCGCCTAAATGATATTCATCCCTTGCACGTTTGTCATTAAGGCCGCCTATCTATCTATCTATCCTATCTCATTCTATCTATCTATCATATTATCTACTCATATCTACTATCTCATATCTATCTATCTATCTATCTTCTATCTATCTTTCTCATATCTATCTACTGTTCCTCATCTCTATCTATCTATCTCATATCTATCTATCTATCTATCTATCTATCTAGCTATCTATCTCTCTCATATTTATATCTAATTTATCTATCTTCATATCTATATATCTTATTATCTAATCCCTATCTATCTATGTAGCCTCCTATCATCTCGATCTATCTATCTATCTAATCTATTATCTATCTATCTATCTATCCTCCTAGCTATCTATCTTCTATCTATCTATCTATCTATCTATGGTCCCATATCTATCTCCTAATCTATCTATCCTATCTATCTACTCCTTATCTACTTCTATCTCACTCTCTATCTAATCTCCCTATCTTCTATCTAATCTATCTATCTATCTGTCTCATCTCTATCATCTGTCTCATATCTATCTATCTATCTTCTATCTATCTATCTATCTCATTTTTATATTTTTATCTACCATATCAATATATCTTATATCTATCCCATATCTATCTCATGTATCTCTATCTTATTCATCCATATCTATCTACTTAATCTTCCCTCTCTATCTACTCTCTATCTATCTTCCTATCTAATCTATCTACAGTCCTATCTAATCCTATCCCTATCCTACTCTATCTCTCTCAGCGCATATCTATCTATCTCATATCTTGTCATTACTAGCTATCTAATCTATCTATCTAATCTATCTATCTATCTTCTATACTTTCTCTATTGCTATCTTATCTATTCTCATCTATCTAATCTATCTACATATCTATCTCCTATCTATCTAATCTAATCTAATCTGATATCTATCTATCTATCTTTATCTTCCTACCTCTATCTTATCTATCTATCCTCATATCTTTCTATCTACATAAGCTATATAGTCAAAACAAGCAGTTCATTAAAGAGCCCTCTCCTCGTTATACAAAATCAGACTTTATGTTTTTAAAAAAAAAAAAAAAGCCAGTCCTGCAGTGGACACCATGCCCGCCCTCTGCTGTACCTTTGTTTTCATACAGAATTTGTTTCAAATGTTAATGTAGGCTGAAATGTTTGGATCTGGCATAGAACAACAAAACCAACTTCAAACTCAGCAGCTTTTTTAAATGGTATCCCGATCGTTAAAGTGGGCCGAGACAAAGGGTGTCAATAGAATTCATGAAGTGAGTTATTTTATATAGTTCATTCTGCCCTTAATCCTTATCGTAGTTTGTTTTCCCCCAGTTCTATAAATGTTAACACCCCCACTGGTGACACCTACCGCCGCGCCTGGGGTTGCTGTGCCACTTGAATTCATGGGTGTTTACCCCTTTAAAGAGTATTTAAAATACCAGCGCTAACCCCATTTTCATTTTTCTCCAGAGGCATTGGTCCGCTCCCTGATGACATGGCTGTTTACCTGTCTCCAACCTACTTCTCCTCCCCGAACTCATACAGTGGGAAGGGGAAGTGCTCTTGACACCAGTATAACAGCCTGTGGAAGCCTACAGCTTTGGATTGGCTATCTGGTTCACACCCCGATAAGACCCTTTGGCTCGTAGCATAATTTTTGTTGTGATTTTTTAGATTGATTTTAAGAGGAGGAGGCACCAATAGAAATTCAAATATAAGAAGAAGACACAGTCCCCGGTTGTTGATCTATACGTAATGTCCCTTTTTATCAGGAAAGGATTTGTGGGTTTGGGAGATTCCCTTAATTTCCGGGTCAGGTCTGGTTTGGTGAACGTTAAAGTTTGGCCACATACCCAAAATTATCACATTCACCCTATGATGACGTTTGGTGAATGTAAGGTAAAAGATTGACTTCTTTTCCATTTTTTATCTTCTATGAAAATTTAAAGGGATTGTCCAAAGGTTTGAAAACCATGGCTGGCCTTGCTTTCTCCCGAAAGCACTCCCCCTCCGACTATGGGTTTGTGCTGCGTCATTACACAGCCAATCAATCAGTCTCTACATCCCAAGCTGCAGTACCAGCATGACTCGATGCCAGGTGCCACAGCTTTACATTTTGCCATGTTGTTATGTCCCTGGACCAACCCCTTTCAAATCGAATTATTTTTGCAGAGCTTTTTTAATTGTATTATGTTTGTGATGTCGGCACCCCTAAATATTTGTCTTGGAGAAACGATATGTTGGCACATAGACTTAGACACGTGTGTAAGGTAGGTGACTGTGCTCCGGTATATAATAGCCTATAGCTGCAGATGGGCGGAGGAAGAGCTGAATTCCTTGGGATAATTATTGGCAGGTGTTTCATTAAATTAATCAGCAAAAACAGACATTTTTGGGAGCCTAAACTGTCTGAAAACCTCTGCACGCTCCTATCAATCCGACGAGAAATTCATGACTGGAATACTTTTTGGCCTTAATGACTGGATTAGTTTGAAAGGTGATGATATTCTGCGGCTTAAGATATACATTTTACTATTCCCAGCTGTCACTGTATTTCCCACACGCTTACAATTTGTCTTTATTGCACGCCAATTGACGGCTAGGCTCTCGACACAAAAGTTCTCTTTTCCCTCATTAATGTGCCCTCTGCCCCCCCCCAGTAAATGTGACCTCTGCCCCCCCTCTAGTGCCCCTCTGCCCCCCTATTATTGTGTCTCTACTCTGCCCCCCATAGTAATCGTGTCCCCTAACTCTCCCCCCATTAATATGCCACTCATGGCGCCCCCTCGTATGTGGCCCTCTGCTCCCCCTAGTAATGCTTGCCCTCTGCCCCCCTACGTAATTTCCCCCTCCTGCCCCCTACAAGGATAATGTACTATCTGCCACAACAAGTAATGTGCCCACCTGCTTGCCCTCCCTAGTCAAAATGTGACCCCTCTGCCCCCCAGCTACTTGGCCCTCTGCCCCCTAGTAATGTGCCTCTGACCCCCAGTAATGTGACCTCTTCTGCCCAGTATGTGTCCCCGTGCCCCCCTAAGTAATCGTGCCCTCTGCCCCCCTAGTAAATGTTCCCTCAATGCCCCAGCCAGTAAATGCCCTCTGCCCCCCCTAAGTAATGTGCCCTCATGACCCCCCAGTACCATGTGACCTCTAACCCCCAAATAATGGTGCCGCTCTGCCCCCCTCATTACTGTGGCCCTATCTTGACCCCCGTAAGTAATACGGCCGCGATCATGCCCCCCTAGTAATGTGCCCTCTGAACCCCCGTAAAATGTGAGCCTTCTTGCCCCCAGTAATTTGCCCTCTTTACCCCTCCCCAATAATTTGCCGCTGCCTCTCCCAGTTAATGTGCATCTTAGTCCCCCAATAATGGTGCCCGTTTTGGCGCCCCCAGTAACTTGTGTCCCCTTCCCCCCTGTATATCTTCCAATATCGTTCTGATTTAACATCATTGTTGAGACAAGTTAATTATACAAAATAATCTGAAATATCCAACTCTTCATGTTTTTCTATCCGTAAAGTGACCTCATGGAGAACCAACGTGCAATTTTGTTAGTATTTGTGAAGGGACCGGAGGTCCTGATCCTGATCGGTTAACGCTGGCAATTAATCCACGGCCCCTCGTTGAGATTTAAGCGGAGGTGTGATGCGGTTCCTCCAGCCGCGGACATTTAATGATTTTTGCTGGGAAATGGGTTTTCTCGGAGCAGATAATGTAACAGCTGTGTTTGGGTTTTCCACTAAACGTTTTCCGGCCCATCTGCAGCAGAGGGCATGACCAAAAACTGTGCAAAATTTTTGGTGGGTTTGTAACAACACGCCTATTTAACCCACTACACAGAAAACATACATGGTGGCAGAAGACACAATAAATGGTCTACCAAGTAATAGTTTTTACTAGTAGTGACAAAAATCAAAAAAAAACCCATTCCGGGAGTTTTGTAATAAAATAATTGAACACAATTTATCTTCTCATTCTTTCTTCTTCTTCTTTATGTAAGCGACAAAAGTAAAGTTCATATTGCAGGAACGACTAGTCGGTGGTCAGGGGGCGGCCACGGAAAAGGAAGCACATCTAGACCCAGCCTGTCTACGGCCTCCACCTGGGCCACCACAAGTTAGCTCTCCGAAAGCAATATTTTAGACATAGAGGATATCAATGTGACTTGAAGTGGTGGAGACAGAACTTAATTTTCAAGGAATCCTTCCATCAAATCCATTAGATAAACCAGGACATTACGCATAGATCCAGGCCCTGGACTTGTGCCGGGATATTCTTATAATATGTTTATCCATGGCCTCCTTCCTCCAGCTAATCAAACTTTTTAATAATTTAATGCTTCATAATGGATGTCCTTCCACCGGGCTGTGTACACGTGCTGCTGAAGCCACTTACATCCGGCCAAAGGGAGGGGGGGTAGTCTTGAGAGAGCAAGGTGAGACATGTAAACATCCTATGGAAGGTTACAGCATCAAGGATTCCGATCGAACCCCCAAATTGCCCTTCTAGTGTTATTTTTAAAAGTTATTTTTAGATAAGGAAGGAGGGCCATGGATACAAAACAGGGATTTTCCAGGCTAAAATATGGATTGACATGTTACACAATGAACTTTTTATATCAGATTTATAACAAGGGTTCCATCAGCCCTTATCAACCCCGAATCAGTAGCAGACCGCGCCGTTGCTGTGTAGTGGCCAACCTAGAGTCACTGCAAGCAACACTAGCATTCAAATGAATGTTTAAATCAAAAGAAATGGCCATGATCTGCATAACCAATTCTAACCACTACCACAGAGAACGGCGCGTTTGTTTCTTTGTCAAATTCACTGGGCGGAAATGTAATTTTCTAGTGTTGTCCAGTTTTGTCAAGAGGTTTTTCTTTGAGTTTTTGGGACTTTTTTAGGCGTGCATTTGTGGGGACATATGGCCCCAGAAATCTTACGATGGCTGTGTCGGTCCAGTGTTTCCCAATACTTTGTGACTGTCAAAACGAATACAAATGGACCCATGGTTAGTTCTATCATGCACCGAAAAAAACGCAAATCAGGCCCAAAGAAAAAACAGACCAAACAGGTATCGCACAACTCGCCTATATACCAACCTTACTTACAGACAAACAGCCTGCCCTTGAACTGTGGGCACAGGTCGGCCACCTGCTGGCATTCATCCTTATAATCAGGCGCGCCTCTATCGTACCAGTGCGCCTTTATATACAAACCTTACTTTACAGACAACGAGCTGCCTGACTGTGCACCGGCTATGGTCACCCTGCTGGTCATTGATGCCATACCTTACAATCAGGTTCGCCTTTCATATCCAGTGCGCTTATATACAAACCTACTTACAGACAACAGCTCGCTTGAACTGTGGCACAGGTCTGGCCACCCGCTGGTCATGCTCATTCCTTAACTAAAGTCGAGTGGCGCCTTAAGTTCCCGTGCGCGCCTTACTATATGAACTCGTAGACTTGGTACAGACAACAGCTGCCTTGTACTGTGCACTCAGGTCATGCTCCCTTCTGCTCATTTTTTTTCCTTATAATCAGGTGCTCTTATAGTCCCGTGCTCTTAGATATGTAACTAGACCGTGTGTTTAGCAGGCATTTACATCGGATGGTGCGTCCCTTATATACTCCGGTGCCCTTATAGTCCGAAAAATACTGTATTCCACCTGTAATGTTTTTTTTCAGCCAGCAGCGCAACTTGTTGGTCTAGGGTTTGGGCACTCGGCGATTCTCTGCTTTGGGTCTCTTTCTCGTGATATTATCTCTGTCTCTTCCGTGCTTGCACAGTGTCTCTACCTCTAATATCATAGTGTTACCTATAAGTGGTGTCTTCTTCTACATCTCCCTCCATCCCTCTTCGCCTCAGCATACAACAGTCTCATACACACCAGCGCTAGCAGGAACATTCTCAGACATTCTGTTTTGCTCTCTTGTATTACAAAGCATTATTTTGTACATTTTTTTGCGGGTTCAACATTCCTAAATCAAATATTCCTATTCTCTCATATTCCCATCTCTATAGTCCGGAGCATCATCATTTTTTTAGCACCAGTTGGCGTGGGACATTACATTTACACCCCCCTGAATCCGCACGTGGAAATGTAATCTATAGCTATGTATGGGCCTTACATGAACTGTATTTAGATGAAAATCTATAACGGTATATTGAAGCGGCCTCTTACTATGTGGCTCATAATAATGACTCGATTATTTTTTTGCACCATATTTGGTCAATAATGGGGGAGTTTTGTCAATACTAGGATACTCAGACACTCCACTATCCTAATATGACCCGTATCCCTTAACCCCCTTCCGAACATTTAGGGGACAACCCATGGTGGTGACTGATTTCGGAGGCTCCTCTTCTACCCCAGGACTGTGTCAGGAAGGCGACTCTAGAGGGGGTTCGGGGCTGGCCCTGTAATATCGCTGTAACATGTGCGCCATTTCTCTAAGTCGCGCTCCTGAAGAAGAAGACTTGAGATAAGCGTCAAAGATAAAATATCTTAGTTTTAAATCCCAGTGCGAAGCAGCTGGGGCTTGAGCGGCTCCGGGAGATTTGTCTGTTATGTCCCCCGTGTATTATTAAGAGAGGATCAGTTTTTGTTTTTTTGTTTATTATCAACATAACCCGGGAGTGTGAGACTGGAAGCCGTCAGAGAAGAGAGACAGGAGATGACTCCAGAAGGTGCCAAGTCCCTGTATACAGAGATATTTAGATGTAGCAGAGCTGATTCTGTTGAGTGCCTTGTAATGGCGTTCCCCTCCTCACTACGTCAATGCTGTATACAGTTTCAATGCCATTTAGGAATTGAAATGTCGAATTTCATATGTAAATGTATATTTTAGGATAACTTTACAGGATGCAGCAGAGCTGAGTTTATCATCTGGCGCCTTTGCTATGGCATCATAAAATTTAGCATCACAATCCATTCATATCTTTACTTACAGATAGCTACCGATTGTGGCACAAGATCCCAAATAGAACGTCCTGGGCTCAGCCCACCAACACCTCCCTGCTCATTGGTCCACCGCCCATCACTGCACTCCTCGTTGACAATCTTAATTCTCTGCTCGTTAATTCCCTCCAAGCTGACTCTGCCCCAAAAACATGGGCCACTTACTCACAAACCGATCATATGTCCACTGGTATTGCAGCTTCACTGGGGGATTAAGTTACGCAGTCACATACACAACTTATTTTTAAAGAAGGAAGCGCCATGTTCTTCTTAAACATGAGAGGTCCAGATATCAAAGGCGTCCACACACCATGCCTTCCTGTTACTATACACCCACTGCGCTCCATGATATGACAGTAATATTCCTCCCCTGATAACTGAATCCCCTGTCCATAGGCCATAAGTGTTTAAAGAATAACAACTATACTTTCTAAAACTGAGAGTCTAGACATCACAGAATACACATACACGGCTCCCTATGACTTATACATAAAACACCACACTGCGCTCCTAATATTGCTATAGTTCCTCCCTGCGATGACCGAATCATCTGCGCATACGGCCCACTCCCGTATTTCAGCTTACTCGTAAAGTTGATTGGGGTCAAGCTATTATCTAAACCCACACCTTATAAGTTCTCATACAGACGTACAGCCTATGTCTCTTCTTCTAGAAACCTGACTCTCTGTCAGAACAATCCCAGAATCCACACAATGCTCCTGGCCTTTTATACCACACACTGCGCTCCATGACAATCGCTAATTCCTCCCCTGAAGTACTGGAACTTACTCTATTAAGTTTTCCTAGATTTATCATCTTCATCAGTCAGATACACGAAACTGAAAGTATAGGAGATGAACAGTCCACTCGTCCCCCCCGCTTACACGACGCGTCACTCTTATTCCATCGTCTGCAACAAAATATCCTGTGACATATCTGTAGCAGGATCTCTCCTGCCTTAGGATATTTGTACTGGGTCCATGTAGGGAATTGGTATCCAATTTATTTATACTGACTACCTGAAAGCAGATGAAGAGAAAAAATTTCGCAATACATTTTGAGGATAAAACTGGTATTTTGAAATGTGACCCGTCGAGGTACTAGTCTCATGTCAGACATATGTACACAGTATATTATATACAACCGCAGGAGTCATCATCAAGGTCCATTTTAATAAAAACCTTTAAAACACGAATGATTATATACACACAGACATCTAATTAGCAACAGGATGTAATAAATATCTGACGTCATATCGTATCTATCTTATCTCCATATCTATCTAGCTTAATCTCCCTATCTATCTACTACGTCCTATCTATCTCCATCTATCCTATATCTATCTATCTATCTAATCTATCTAATCACTATCTATCTCTCTATTCTTAATCTAATTTATCTATCTTCATATCTTATACATTATCTACCTATCTACTATTACCTCCTATCATCTACAATTATCTATCTAATCTATCCTATCTATCTATCTATCCTCTAGCTATCTTATCTTTCTCATTAATCTTAATCTATATCTATCTATCTCATATCTTTCTATCTATCTATCTATAATGAAAACAAGCAGTTCATTAAAGCCTCTCGTTATATCAGATTAATGTTTTAAAAATCCAGTCCTGCAGTGACACCTCCGCCCTCCTGTAACCTTTGTTTCACCAGAATTTGTTTCAATGTTAATTAGGTGAATGTTGAGGCAAGAAACAAAACCTCAGCAGCTTTTATGTATCCGATCGGTAAAGTGGGAGACAAAGGTGTAATAGATTATGAAGTGAGTTAATTTTATATAGTTTCATTCTGCCTTAATCCTTATCGTAGTTTGTTTTCCAGTTCTATAAATGTTAACACCCACTGGTGACACCCGCGCTGGGTGCTGGCACTGATCATGGGTGTTACCCTTTAAATGTATTTAAATACCAGCGCTACCATTTTCCAGAGCATTGTCGCTCCCTGATGACATGGCTGTTACACTGTCTCCAACCTACTCCCTCCAGACTCATACAGTGGGAAGGGGAAGTGCTCTTGAACAGTATAACAGCCTGTGAAGCTACAGCTTGGATTGGCTCTGGTTACACCCCGAGAAGCCCTTTGGCTCAGTAGCATAATTTTTGTTGATTTTTAGATTGATTTAAGAGGGAGGAGGCCATAGATAACAAATATAAGAAGATACCACAGTCCCGGTGCCCGGATCTATAAGTAATGTCCCTGGTTTATCAGGAAGGATTTGGTTGGGAGATTTCCTTAATTCCGGTCAGGTCTGGGTTTGGTGAACCTGTAAAGTTTGGCACATACCCAAATAATCACATTCACCCTATGATGACATTGGTGATGAAGGTAGAAGATGACTTCTTTCCATTTTTTAATTTCATGAGAAATTAAAGGGATTGTCCAAAGGTTGAAAACATGGCTGCTTTCTTTCCGAAGCAACTCCCCTCCTGACTATGGGTTGTGTGCGGTATTACAGCCAATCATCAGTCTACAGCCAAGCTGCAGTACCAGCACTGACCATGCTCAGGGGTGCCGCTGATTTTGGCCATGTTGTTCAGCCTCTGGACAACCCCTTTCAGAATTCGAATATTTGAGAGTTTTTTAATTGTATTTGTTGTGACTTCGGCCCTAAATATTTGTCTTGGAGGAAAGAGAGTTGCACATAGACTGTAGACACGTGTGTAAGGTAAGTGACTGTGCTCCGGTATATTAATAGCCATAAGCTGCAGATGGCGGAGTGACTGTGCTCCGGTATATTAATAGCCATAAGCTGCAGATGGCGGAGGGAAGGAGCTGAATTCCTGGGGATAATTATTGGCAGGTGTTCATATAAAGTAACAGCAAAAAACAGACATTTTTGGAGCTAAAATGTAAAAAACCTCTGCCGCTCCTATCAATCCGGAGCGAGAAATTCATGACTGGAATATTTTACATTCACTCTGCCCCCTAGTAATGTGCCCTCTGCCCCCCAGTAACATTCACTCTGCCCCCCAGTAATGTGCCCTCTATATGAGATAGATACATATGAGATAGATATTTCCGTGTCTTACGTTACATCCTGATGGTAAATATTTTTAAGACAAGTTAATTATACAAAATATCTGAAAATAAAACTCTTCATTTATCCGTAAAGTGAACTCATGGAGAAACAACGTGCAGATTGTTAGTTTGTGAAGTTGCCGGATCCTGATCCTGATAGGAACGCTGCAATTAATCACGTCCTCGTTGAGATTTAAGGCGGAGGTGTGAGCGGTTCCTCCAGCCGCGGACGATTTATGATTTTTGCTGGGAAGTTGGGTTTCTCGGAGCAGATATGTAACAGCTGTGTTGGGGTTTTCCACTAAACGTTTTCCGGCCCATCAGGCAGCTATGAGGCAAAGCGGGAAAACATTTGGGGTTGTACAAGGCCTATTACCCACCACTAACAAAACATCTGGTGGAGACCTCATGTTTTCCAAAGTAATCATTTTTCATGCTAATAACCACCAGGAAGATTTGTCTAAAAATGGAACATTCCACTTCTTCTTCTTCTTTATGTACCTAGAAGTAGTCACATGGGGGCGACTAGTGGGTGTGGGGGCGGCCACGGCCAGGAAACTAAACCCACTGTCTACGACGCCTCCAATCCACTAAGTAGCTCTCCGAAAAGCAAATATTTAGACATTAGAAGGATCTCAATGTGACTTAGAAGTGGTGGAGCCAGAACTAATTTAAAGGAATCTTCCATCAAAATCCATTATGATAAACCAGGGACATTACTCATAGATCCAGGCGCCTGGACTGTGCCGGGATATTCTTATATATGTTATCCATGGCCTCCTTCCTTCTAAAATCAACTTTTATAATTATGCTTCATAATGATGTAGCTTCACGGGCTGTTACACTGTGCTGAAGCACTTACATCCGGCAAAGGGAGGGGGTAAGTCTTGAGAGAGCAGGTGAGACAGTGTAACAGCCTATGAAGGTACAGCATGCAAGGATTCCAGTATCGACCCCCAAATGCCCTTCTAGTGTTATTTTAAAAGTTAATTTTTAGAAGGAAGGAGGCCATGGATAACAAAAAAGGGATTTTCCAGGCTAAAAATATTGATTTTACAAAATAGTTACAAAATGGAACCTTTATATCAGATTTATAAGGGTTCCACATCCAGCTTTATCAACACAGATCAGATGAAGCAGACAGCGCCGTTTGCTGTGTAGTGACCGAACTAAGTCACTGCAGCAAAACTAGCATTCAAATGAATGTTTAAAAAAAAATAGCACAGGATCTGCAGTAACCAAGTCTAACCACTACACAGAGAACGGCGCTGTTTGTTTCATTTTTCAAATTCTATGGGGGAAATGTATTTCTAGTTTGATCAGTTTTGCAGGGTTTTTTTTGAGTTTTTGGGACTTTTTAGGTGCATTTTTGTGACTATGCACACGGAAGCCGGACCCGCCAGCGGCCCCCCAGGAATGTGGCCCCGGCCCCCCCTAGGACCAGGGGCCCCGCGGCCCCCCGAGGAAGGGGCCCGCCTGCCCCCCCCCAGAAGAGGCCCGCTGCCCCCTAGGCAGGGCCCGCGGACCCCCAGTATGGGACCGCGACCCCCCAAGAAGGTGCCCTCTGCCGCCCCAGGAAGGGCCCGCGGCCCCCCGAGGAATGTGCCCTCTGCCCCCAGTATGGGGTGCCCCGCGCCCCCAGTAAGGTGACCGCGGCCCCCAGTAAGATGTGCCCTCGACCCCCAATAATGTGCCCCTCCCTCTGCACCCCAGTAAGGGGCAAGCGGCCCCCAGTACTGGGCCTTGCCCCATATGTTGTCACCTGCCCCCTCTAGTAAGGTTCAGTCGGATGGTAAATATGGTGAGACAAGTTAATGATACAAAGAGCGGAAAGAAAACTCTTCATTTTGATCCCGTACAGTGAACTCATGGAGAACAGTGCAGTGTGAGTTTGTGAAGTTGCCGATTCCGGATGCCTGATCGGAACGCTGCAATTATCACGTCCTCGTTGAGATTTACGGCGGAGGTGAGCGGGGCCGCCCCGCGGACGATTGATGATTGTGGCTGGGAAGTTGGGGTCTTGTCTCGGAGCAGATATGTCACAGTGTGTTGGGGTTTCCACTAACGTTTTTCGCCCATCAGGCAGCTATGAGGCAAGCGGGAAAACATTTGGGGTTGTACAAGGCCTATTACCCACCCACTAACAAACATCTGTGAGACCTCATGTTTTTCCCAAGTAAAATCATTTTTCTGCTATACCACCAGGGTTTTGGTCTAAACAAACATTCACTTCTTCTTCTTCTTATGTACCTCGAAGTCGTCATATGTGGGCGACTAGTGGGTGGGGGGCGGCCAGCCAGGAAAACTAACCCCTTCTGCGACGCCTCCATCCACTATTACTCTCCGAAAGCAAATATTTAGACATTTAAGGATCTCAATTGACCTTAGAAGTGGTTGATGCCAACTAATTTAAAGGAATCTTCCATAAATCCATTATGATAAACCAGGACATTACTCTAGATCCAGGCGCCTGACTTTGCCGGTATATTCTTATATATGTTATCCATTGCCTCCTCCTTCTACAATCAACTTTTATAAATTTTTATGCCTTCATCTGATGTCCTTCAACTGGGCTGTTACATCTGTCTGAGCACTTACATCCGGCAAGGGAGGGGGTTCAGTCTTGAAGAAGCAGGTGAGACAGTGTAACAGCCTATGAAGGTACAGCATGCAGGATTCCAGTTCGACCCCCCCCAAATGCCCTTCTCGTGTTTATTTTTAAAAGTTATTTTTAGAAGAGTAGGCCATGGATAACAAAAAAGAGGGATTTTCCAGGCAAAAAATATTGATTGACATAGTTCAACAATGGGAACCTTTATATCAGATTATAAGGTTCCAACATCCACTTTATCAACACAGTCAGATGAAGCGACCGCGCCGTTTTCTGTTTAGTGGCCAAACTGAAGTCACACTGCAGCAAACGATCATTCAAATTAATGTTTAAAAGAAAATGGCACAGGATCTGCAGTATCCAATCTACCCACTAACAGAGAACGTCGCTGTTTTGTTTCATTTTTCAAGTCTAGGTTTAAATTTATTTCTAAGTTTATCAGTTTGCAGGTTTTTTTTGAGTTTTTGGGACGTTTTAGGTGCATTTTGTGACTAGCATGCCAGAATACTTACGATGGCTGTGTCGTCGCAGGTTCCCATATGACTTTTGACGTGCGCAAAAAAGAAATAAAATGCCCCCATGGGCTAGTTCTATACATGATGCACCGAAAAAAGAACGCCACACAGCAGACAAAAAGAAAAACAGCGAACCAACATGTATCACAACGACGCCGTTAACAAACATTACTTTAAAGACAAAGCGCCTTTGAAAATGTTGACACAGGTCGCCACCTGCTGGGTCCAGTCATCCTTAAATCAGGTGAGCTTATAGTCCAAGTTGCGACTTATATACACCCTTACCGACAACAACGCTGCCTTGAATGTGCACAGGTCTTCACCTGCTGTCATTCATCCTTAGCATCAGGTGAGCCGTAATAGTCCGTGACGCTTAATACAAACCTTACTACAGACAACAGGACTCTGAATCGTGCCCCAGGTCTGCCACTGTGGTCATATTCATCCTTATAATCAGTGCGCTGTATAGTCAGGTTCGCTTATCATATGATACCCTATTACGACAAGCAACTGCCTTGTTTGCACAGGTCTGCCACCTGACTGGTAAATTTCCTCCTTATAATAGTGGCCTATTCCAGCGACCTTATATAGTAACCTAGAACATTTTAGCAGGACATTATTGAGGTGCCCTTACTCCGTGTGCACCGTTAGCTAGTCCGAAAAAAATAACGTAATGAACCACCTGTATTTTTAGCCGGCCCTGCAGACTGTGGTCTGGTTGGGACTCGGCGATCCTCTTCTTTGTCTCTCTTGTAATTTCTCTCTCCGGTTATTGCACAGTGTTCTCCTCTAATATCCAGTAGTGTTCCTTTACTGTGTGTGTCTTTCTGCAGCTCCCTGCCATCCCTCCGCAGCAACAGTCCTCAGGACAGAACCGAAGCAGGACATCTCCAGGCATCTGATTTTCTCTGGGTATTAGGTCATTTATTTGTACATTTTTGCGGGGTCAAGCATTCTAAATCAAAATATTCCTATTCATATTCCTCATCCATATCGGCACATCAGTTTTTTAGACACATTGGCGTCGGCATACAAAACAACAACCGTGATCACACGTGGAATATAAGGCTTATAGCATTGTATGGGCCTACATGACGTAATAGAGAGACTAAGGCGTATGAGCGGACCTATTAAAGGACTCATAGATCGATTTTTTCGCCCCATGGGCAAAAGAGGGGAAAGTGTCACTAAGGATAATCAAGACACCAATTCATACGCTCAAGATGATATGGCCATCCTTAGACATCCTTCGCACGTTAGGGGGACACACATGGATATGGCGGACGGAGGAGTGCCATAAACCCCCTATGGCAAAGGGGGGCTAGAGGTCGGGGTCCGTAAAGCGTGTAAGACAGGTGGCCATGCTCAGTGCGATAAGAAGCAGAGGGGAAGCGGCAACAGACAAAAGATCTTATAACTCCAGGCGAAGAGCAAGCGGTTGAGGGCCTCGAGGCGTAGGAGGGGTCGTAGTCCGGCATAAGCGAGGACAGTTTGTTATATCAAAAATAACGGGAGAGGAATGTTTTTTTTGAGTTTTTGGGACTTTTTAGGTGCATTTTTGTGACTATGCCAGAATCTTACGATGGCTGTGTCTGTCGCAGTGTTCCCATATGACTTTTGACGTGCAAAACGAAATACAATGGACCCCATGGTTAGTTCTATACATGCACCGAAAAAAACGCAAATCAGAGACAAAGAAAAACAGACCAAACATGTATCACAACGACGCCTTATATACAAACCTTACTTACAGACAACAGCTGCCTTGAACTGTGCACAGGTCTGCCACCTGCTGGTCATTCATCCTTACATAGGTGAAGACCGTATAGTTCCAGTGAGCTTATATACAAACCTTACTACAGACAACAGCGGACCTTGAATGTGCCACAGGTCTGCCACCCTCTGGTTCTTCATCCTTATAATCAGTGCGCTTATAGTCCAGTGCGCACTTATATTGAACCTACTTACAGTACAAGCAACGCTGCCTGTAGACTGTGCACAGGTCTGCCACCTGATGGTAAATGTCGTTATAAGATGCCGTATGTCAGGGCGACTTATTAGAACCTAGACATTTTAGCAGGACATTATGATGGTGCGCCTTACTCCGGGGCACCGTAGCAGTCCGAAAAAAAATACTGTTAAGAAACAGCTGTATTTTTAGCGGCACTGCAGACTGTGGGCGAGGGTTGGGAACTCGGCGATCCTCTGCTTTGTCTCTTCTTGTATATTACTCTCTCCGGAATTATTGCACAGTGTCTTCTAAATCAGAGTGTACTGTTACTGTGTGGTCTTATTGCAGCTCCCTGCCTCCATCGCGCAGACAACAGTCTAGGGGGACAGACCGAAGCAGGGGACATCTCAGAATCTGATTTTCCTCGGGATATAGGTCAATTATTTGATACATTTTTGCGGGGTCAAGGATTCTAAATCAAAATATTCTATTCATATTCCTCAGCCAAATCGGCAAATCAGTTTTTAGAACCAGTGGCGATGAAAAACACCCTTGAAGAAAGTGGAAATATAAGGCCTATAGATGGTTGGGCCTACATGACGTAATAGAGAGACTAAGGCGTATGAGCGGACCTATTAAAGGACTCATAGATCGATTTTTTCGCCCCATGGGCAAAAGAGGGGAAAGTGTCACTAAGGATAATCAAGACACCAATTCATACGCTCAAGATGATATGGCCATCCTTAGACATCCTTCGCACGTTAGGGGGACACACATGGATATGGCGGACGGAGGAGTGCCATAAACCCCCTATGGCAAAGGGGGGCTAGAGGTCGGGGTCCGTAAAGCGTGTAAGACAGGTGGCCATGCTCAGTGCGATAAGAAGCAGAGGGGAAGCGGCAACAGACAAAAGATCTTATAACTCCAGGCGAAGAGCAAGCGGTTGAGGGCCTCGAGGCGTAGGAGGGGTCGTAGTCCGGCATAAGCGAGGACAGTTTGTTATATCAAAAATAACGGGAGAGGAATGCAGTGCGCCTTATATACAAACCTTACTTACAGACAACAGCTGCCTTGAACTGTGCACAGGTCTGCCACCTGCTGGTCATTCATCCTTATAATCAGGTGCGCCTTATAGTCCAGTGCGCCTTTTATATGAACCGTACTTACAGACAACAGCTGCCTTGTACTGTGCACAGGTCTGCCACCTGATGGTAAATGTCGTTATAAGATGCCGTATGTCAGGGCGACTTATTAGAACCTAGACATTTTAGCAGGCATTTATTGATGGTGCGCCTTATACTCCGGTGCACCTTATAGTCCGAAAAATACTGTATGCCACCTGTATTTTTAGCCGGCACTGCAGACTTTGGTCTGGTTTGGGCACTCGGCGATCTTCTGCTTTGTCTCTTCTGTATATTATCTCTCTCCGTGCTTGCACAGTGTCTCTTACCTCTAATATCAGAGTGTTACTGTGTTGTCTTCTTCTGCAGCTCCCTCCTCCCCTCTCGCAGCATACAGTCTCAGACACACCGAGCAGGACATTCTCAGACATTCTGTATTTTCTCTGGTATTATAGGTCATTTATTTTGTACATTTTTTGGCGGGGTCAGCTATTCCTAAATCAAATATTCCTATTCATATTCCTCATCCTATATCGGCACATCATTTTTTAGCACCAGTGGCGTGGACATTACACCCCTTGATCCGACACGTGGAAATGAAGCTTATAGCTATTGTATGGGCCTTACATGACTGTATTATAGATGAAATCTACGGTATATGAGCGGCCTATTATATGGGCTCTATATGACTCGATTATTTTTGCACCATATTGGGTCAATAATGGGGAGTTTTGTCAATAAAGGATACTCAAGACACTCCTAACTATCCTAAATATGACCGGATATCCCTTAGACCCCCTTCCGGAACATTTAGGGGACACCCATGTGTGTGACTGATATCGGAGGCTCCTCTTATACCCCAGGACTGTGCAGAAGGCGACGTCTAGAGGTCGGGGCTCCCTGTAATATCGCTGTAAGACATGTGCGCCATTTCTCTAAGTCGCGCTACTGAAGAAGAAGACTGGAGATAAGCGGCAAAGATAAAAGATCTTATTTAAATCCCAGTGCGAAGCAGCGGGGGCTGAGCGGCCTCCGAGGAGATTTGTCTGTAGTCCCCCGTGTATTATTAAGAGAGGATCAGTTTGTTTTATATCAAATAACCCGGGAGATGAGACTGGAAGCCGCAGAGAAGAGAGACAGGAGATGACTCCAGAGGTGCCAAGTCCTGTAATACAGAGATATTTAGATGTAGCAGAGCTGATTCTGTTGAGTGCCTTGTATGGCGTTCACCTCCTCACTACGTAATGCTGTATACAGTTCAATGCAATGTAGGAATTGATGCCGAATTTAATATGTCTGTATATTTAGGAGTAACTTTACAGGATGCAGCAGAGCTGAGTTTGTCATCTGGCTCCATTGCTATGGCATATAAAATTTAGCATTCACAATCCATTCATATCTTTACTTACAAGATAGCTACCGATTGTGGCACCAAGATCCCAAATAGAACCTCCTGGGCTGAGCCAACCTAAGCACCGCCCCTGCTCATTGGTCACCGCCCATGCAGCTCTCGTTGACAAGCTGATTCTCTGCTCGTTAATTCCCTCCAAGCTGACTCCTTGCCCCAAAACATGGCCACTTACTCCACACCGATCCATAGGTCACACCTGGTATTGCAGCTTAGCTGGGGGATTAAGTTACCATGTCACATACACAACTTATTTTTTAAAGAAGCAGCCATGTTCTTCTTAAACATGAGAGGTCCAGATATCAAAGGAGTCCACACAATGCTCCTGTGACTTATACACCACACTGCGCTCCATGATATTAGTATATATTCCTCCCCTGATAACTGAATCACCTGTCCATAGGCCATAAGTGTTAAAGATACAACTATACTTTTCTTAAAACTGAGAGTCTAGACATCACAGGAATCCACACACTGCTCCTATGACTTATACACCACACTGCGCTCCATGATATTGCTATATTCCTCCCCTGATTACCGAATCATCTGTCCATAGGCCACATCCCGTATTTCAGCTTAGCTCTATTAAAGTGATTGGGGTCAAGCTATTATCTCACCCACACCTTATATTTTACAGATACAACTATGCTTTTCTAAAACCTGAGTGTCTAGACATCCCAGGAATCCACACACTGCTCCTGTGACTTATACACCACACTGCGCTCCATGACATCGCTAGATTCCTCCCCTGAGTACTGGAACTACTTAATTAAGTTTCCTAAGATTAATATCATCTTCATCAGTCAGATACACGAAATGGAAAGTGATAGGAGATGAACATGTCACTCGTCCCCCCGGCTACACGACGCGTCACTCTTATTCCATCGTCTGCAACAAAATATCTGTGACATATCTGTACAGGATCTCTCCTGCCTTAGGATATTTGTACTGGGTCATGTAGGGAATTGATATCACATTTATTTATAACTGACTACCTGAAAAGCAGAAGAAGAGAAGAAATTCGACAATACATTTTGAGGATAACTGAGTATATTTGATGGTGACCCTTCGAGGATACTAGTTCTCATTGTCAGACATGATGTTACACAGTATATTATATACACCCAGGAGTCATCATCAAAGGGCATTTTAAAAAAAAACCTTTAAAACAACAGAATGATATATACACAGACATCTAATTTACAACAGGATGGTAATAAACAGACTAAAAAATCTGTGAGGTGTGAGAAGAGAGTTCTGGCTCTTATCTGCTTGTGGCAGGTCAGGGGTCTGGGGTCATGGATCTGGCAATGACCACTTTCTCTGCCCACATTTATACTCCCATTTTTTCATCTCCCTCTGTGTTTTGAAATTTTCCATTTAAACAGGAATCCCCCAAATCTTCTCTTTCCGGCTGTTTTGTCGGATCTCTGCGAGTTCAAGCAGCGATGAACTCTCCTACAGACCACAACTGGAGATCCTACGTCATATTGGCAGGGAACACCACCCGAAGACTAAAAGAAATATTCCCAGCCCCTTCTCTCTTTTCCTTCCGGCAACCACCAAACCTGATACAACTTGTTATCGGGAGCCCATGAGACCCCATCAGAAAATGGGGTCTCTCATTGCAAGCACAACAGGTGCCAAACATGTTGGCACATTCACACGGGTGACCAATCAAAGCAGGTACATAAGATCAAAGGGGTGTTCTCCAGCAGGTCTTCCAATGTGGTCGACCTTGTTATATGTCAACAGTGTCCAACCCCAGGCCTCCATGTGAGGGAAATGGGACAGAGACTTCATCATCTCCCAGTGGCCACACATTTCTCCAGAGAATACACACCTTACAAAGGGTCTTAATATCCATGCCGGCTCCGTGACCTCCTATCTCTGCCCTGGAGACCGCAAGCAGATAAGATCCAGAGCTCTCTTGTCTCGCCTCACAGGTTTTTTAGTTTATTTATTACCATCCTGTTGTAAATAAGATGTCTGCGTATATATCATTCTGTTGTTTTAAAATGTTTTACTGCCCTTTATGATCACTGCCGGGTGTGTATACAATTGCTGTGAATTTTCTCCGTCATGCATAACATCATGTCTGACGAAGAGAACTAGTATTCTAAAAATTCACTCATCAAATATACTCAGTTATCCTCAAAAACGTATCACCTGATTTCGTCACTCTTTTTCTGCTCCCCATGGCTAACACGGCACAAATCTACACTACTGGCTACATGAAAAGCAAAGATTTCTCAAAAACATAGGAAATAATATTAGAAGTTCTCGTCGTATACGAGCCCTAGACCTGAATGGGACACCAGTATGACGCATAATACATGATAGGAGGGGCCCTACGAGATCTACATTGGCATTGGAAATAAACTGGTTTAAACTGGAATAACCCAGCCTATACAGGGGTATAACGCTGTAGCCATATAGACTTTAGAGACAATCACAGCAAAAACAAGCTCAAGAAACAATAGTCATGAGTGTCCTACAAGAGCTTACAATCTATGTATCCATTGTTGTATCCCACTATATAAAAAATTTGAGGGAGATTCATTATGCCTTCTCCAAACATGAATTTCCCCCTTCCCAACTGTTTTCCTGTTTCCCCGATCCGCATGTCACTTTGGGTGTGTTGGGGAGTGGGCGGGGAGCAGGGCGGGTCCGAGGGCCGGAGATTCCACTGAAAAAAAGATGCAACAAAAGCAATTAAAGTAATTTAAAAAAACATTTGCTTATGGCCTGAAATAAAAATCTTAAATAATCTGGTGTTTACAGCTTCTATCTGCCTCTGGGTATCCATGGTTACAGACTACAGACAAACTGTGTAGTCTGATCCTGCAGTCAAAGTACTTTGCCCCCTATTATCCATGATAACAGACAGTAGCACAGGAAACAAAGAGTAAAACTCCCCACCTACCATATGCATATAAGATAACTATCAACTGAATGTGCAGCGACCCCCTTCCCCCAATACACATGCTGGATCGGCGCAACCACAAATGTGTACTTATTGCCCCAGTGGATAAATCTTTAAAGAAAGAAAGCAAAATTTACCTTCTAGGTAAACCTGGATGATGAATGAGCTGGGGCCGTTGTGGGGTTGGAGTCAAGAGGCGGTTTGCCCAACCCCCTAAATTTTTTCGCACATTATTTCATAAAACTTCAATAACTGACTACACAACCTTCGTATGAATCGTAGTCTGTTGCCATGACAACACATTGTAACTGTAGAATATTTTCAATTAAAATTACTCTACGGGCATAACTGCTTCATTTTAATTTTAAAACAAAACTGGTGCAAACGTAAACACATTCTTATAATTAAAGGGGCATTTGTTGTAATGGAAAATTTAATAAAAATATACATTTTAAACTTTTTGAAAAAACTTTATTTTTTAACACCTGCGAACACGGAAGAGAAGGAAAGTTCTGCCCCCACAGATCACCTTAAGATTAGAACTGCAATAGTATTATAAAAAAAAAGACGCACAAATGCTCGTAGGAGACTATATATATATATCCTGTTCCATGGATGCTTCATGGTGTATAATGAGCGGAGCAGCGACCTCGGCCTCTGGGTCTCCTACAGGTCCGTTACAGTTTCTCCTTACAAAGCAAAGCAATTCTTTAGTCCCATTAAAGTCTGGAATGTTGACCGTGCGATTCGTATTAGAAGATGTTTTAACTTTTTCTCTGATTTCCGAGGACGACTGCAGTGAACTATCCAACTTTCTGAGCTCGTTAGACAAGACGGTCCTTCGTTAGCTCTTATTTTTTAGCTCTTTGCTTGGAAAATCAACTTTGGGTGGAGTAATTATACTGCATGCAAGTTGATCCCCCTATTTGTGTTGAACTGGTCCAGAGGATCCTCTGGTGGACACAAGTTGTAAGTAAACAATATCCCCAGAGGTCCAGAAGAAGACAACCCAATATACAGGAGGGTCTGAATAGATAGATAGATAGATAGATAGATAGATAGATAGATAGATAGATAGATATGAGATAGATAGATAGATAGATATGAGATAGATAGATAGATAGATATATAGATAGATATGAGATAGATAGATAGATATGAGATAGATAGATAGATAGATAGATAGATAGGAGATAGATAGATAGATAGATAGATAGATAGATAGATAGATATGAGATAGATAGATAGATAGATAGATAGATAGATATGAGATAGATAGATAGATAGATAGATAGATAGATAGATAGATAGATAGATATGAGATAGATACCTGCGTACATGTAAATTCATTCACACAACCATACATACATTTCTCACATATGTCTGTCAGGCATTCAGTATTCTCAGACGGACTGCGGATCCAGTTTGCAGGCAGCTACACGGAGGCAGAGGGTTAAACTGGAAACTCTACTTCCCCCTCCTGTGTCATCATTGGAGCCCAGCACAATCTCCTCCTGTGCTC
>WNYA01000015.1:513927-618262 GCA_019512145.1 Engystomops pustulosus
CGAGTGAGTTTCCAGTTTTTACCCTCCTGCCTCCGTGTACTGGCCTGCAAACTGGAATCCACAGTCCTTCTGGAATCTGGCTGCCCTGACAGACATATGTGAGAAATGTATGTCTGTTGTGTGAATGAATTTACATGTACGCAGTTATCTATCTCATATCCATCTATCTATCTATCTCATATCTTCTATCTATCTCATATCTATCTATCTATCTCACTACAACTCCTAATCTATCTATCTATCTATCATCTATCTATCTCCTATCTATCGATCTCCTTCTATCTATCTATCCATAATCGATCTATCTATCTATCTATCTTCTCATATCTTTCTATCTATCTATCTATCTATCTCATATCAGCTATCGATCTATCTATCTAGCTATCTGCTCCTATCTATCTATCTATCTATCTATCTATCTTCTCATCTCTTCTATCTCATATCTATCCTATCTCCTATCTATCTACTATCTATCTATCTATCTATCTATCTATCATCTCATATCTATCTATCTATCTATCTACTCATATCTCTCTATCTATCTCTATCTATCTATCTATCTCATCTCTATCTATCTATCTATCTAGCTATCTCATATCTATCTATCTATCTATCTATCTATCTATCTCATATCTCTCTATCTAAATCTATCTCTCTATCTCATATCTATCTATCTATCTATCTATCTCATATCTATCTATCATCTAATCTATCTATCTATCTATCTATCTCATATCTTCATCTATCTCCATCTCTATCTATCTATCTTCTATCTATCTATCTATCTATCTATTTCCTTCTAACTATCTATCCTATCTCCTATCTATCTATCTATCTATCTCCCTATCTATCTATCTCTATCTCCTATTCTTATCTATCTATCTATCTATCTCCTATCTATCGATCAATTTATCAATCTATCTATCTCCAGGGCCGTGCTAGCCTTTTTGCTGCTGAGGCAAATTTTAAAAGCTGGCTCCCCCCCCCCCCCCCCGTGTAACGCGTGCACGTGCACACATTACTGAACAACTATTCCACATAAAACATCTTAGTCACCAAATTAGAGCATATATAGCAATTCAATTAGGTCCCCTACCTTTAGCCTCCCCAATAATGAACAGCCGAGTATCATAGTCCCTCTCCTCTCTACCATTATATACAGCCTCTCCCCTATCCCCCGGTAATACACAGCCTTTCTGCTACCCCCTGTATACACAGCCTACACCCCCCACGTCACCCCGTAGACAGTCGCAGGCTCCCCCACCACCTGTATCCATCTCAAGCTGTATACATGCCCCACCACAATACCCCCAATAATGTCTCCATACAACCCCCCAAAATTTCCCCCATACACCCCAATGTAATGTGTCCCCAGTCTCCCAGTAATTACCCTACCCCCACAGCTACCCCCCCAGAAGGATGTGCCCCACACACAGCCCCCATTAAGTAATGTGCCCACACACAGCCCCCCAGCAAGTAATGTGCCTCACACACAGCCCCCAGTAAATAATGTGCCCACACACAGCCCCCCAGTAAGTAATGTGCCAACACCCAGCCCCCAGTAGTAATGTGCCTCACGACAGCCCCCCCAGTACTCTGTGCCTCACCAACAGCCCCCCAGTAGTAAGTGTGCTCACTACATCCCACCCAGTAAGTAATGTGCTCACACACAGTCCCCCCAGTAAGTACTGTGCCTCACACATCAGCCCCCAGTAAGTAATGGGCCTCACACAAGCCCCCAGTAAGTAATGTGCCCACACAGCCCCCCATAAGAAATGTTGCCCACCACACGCCCCCCATTAATAATGTGCCCACACAGCCCCCCCAGAAGACATGTGCCCACACACAGCCCCCCAGTAAGTAATGTGCACACACAGCCCCCCCAGTAAGTATGTGCCTCAACAGCCCCCCAGTAGTAATGTGCCTCACACAGCCCCCCATTAAGTAATTTCCCACACAGCCCCCCCAGTAAGTAATGTGCCTCACACAGCCCCCCATTAAGTATGTGCCCTCACACAGCCCCCCAGTAAGTTAATGTGGCCCACACAGCCCCCCCAGTAAGTAATGTGCTCACACCGCCCAGCCCCCCAGTAATTATGTGCCACACACGCCCCCAGTAAAGTAATTTGCACACACAGCCCCCCAGTAAAGTAATGTGCCACACCGCCCCCCCAGTAGTATGTGCCTCACACGCCCCCAGTAAGTAATGTGGCCACACACCGCCCCCAGTAAGAATGTGCCTCACACAGCCCCCCAGTAATTAATGTGCCTCACACAGCCCCCCAGTACTTAAGTGCCTCACACAGCAGCCCCCAGTAAGTAATGTGCCCACACAGCCCCCCCCCAGTAAGTATGTATTGCCTCACACACCCCCCCCAGTAAGTAATGTGCGCACACGCGCCCCCAGTAAGTAATGTGCCTCACACCCCCCCAGTAATAATGTGCCCGACACAGCCCCCCCAGTAATTAATGTAACTCACACCCAGCCCCCCAGTAAGTAATTTTCCTCACACACAGCCCCCCGTAAGTACTGTGCCCCCACACGGCCCCCCAAGTAGTAGGTGCCTCGCACACAGCCCCCCAGTAAATAATTGTGCCTCACACAGCCCCCCAGTAAGTCTGTGCCTCACACACAGCCCCCCAGTAAGTAATGTGGCCTCACACACAGCCCCCATACGTACTGGGCCTCCACAGCCCCCCCCGTAAATACTGTGCCTCACACACAACGGCCCCCCCAGTAAGTAATGTGCCCACACACGCCCCCCCAGTAAATACTACTGTGCCTCACCCACAGGCCCCCAGTAAGTAATGTGCCTCTCCCAGCCCCCCCAGTAAGTAATGTGCCTCTCCCAGCCCCCCCAGTAAAGTAATGTGCCTCACACACAAAGCCCCCCTTAAGTAATGTGCCCTCACACCACAGCCCCCCAGTTAAGTATGGCTCACATCAGTCCCCAGTAAGTAATGTGCCCTCACCAGCCCCCCAGTAGTAATGTGCCTCACACAGCCACCCCAGTAAGTAATGTGCCTCACACAGCCCCCCAGTCAGTAATGTTGCCTCCACACAGTCCCCCAGTAGTAATGTGCCTCACACAGTCCCCCAGTAGTAATGTGCCTCACACACGCCCCCCAGTAATTATGTGCCTCACACACAGCCCCTCCACTAAGTAATTTGCCTCACACAGCCACCCATAAGTAATTTGCCTCACACAAATCACAGCCGCCACAGTAAGTAATGTGCCTCACACAAGCCCCCCAGTAAGTAATGTGCCTCACCAGTCCCCCAGTAATCACTGTGCCTCAACACAGCCCCCCAGTAAGTAATGTCCTCCACAGTCCCCCCAGTAAGTATGTGCCTCCACAGCCCCCCAGTAATAATGTGCCTACCAAGCCCCAGTAAGTAATGTTGCCTCACACACGCACCCCCGTAAGAAATGTGCCCACACCCAGTCCCCCATGGTTCTTCCCTGGGGGGGGGGCCCCTGTCATGTCTCCCCCTTACCCCCTCACTCAGGCAGCTCTCTTGTGTGTACTGCTTTCCCCGGCAGGTCATGTTGACCATTGCATCATCAAAGGTTCCTTCATCAGCTCCGGGAGTCTTCTACTCCCGTAGGTGAAGCAACTGCTGGGAAAGCATCCCTGTACATGGTCTCATAACGATCTGTGTCCTGAGACACAGATCAGTTATGAGAGGATGGAAGGAAGATCCTAGCGATCCCCTGCTGCACTCACCATTCTGTGCTCCACGCAGCTCCCTCATCTCCTCCAGCCAGCAGTAGCCGCTCCTTTTAAGGTACACAGGTCGGCACGGGCACCTGGTGACGTCCATCACGCCGACCTGTGGTCCTGCAGATGCCCCCCCCCCCCCCCCCCCCCGCGGTGGCACTACAGGCGCGATGTGCGGCACCCGCTCTGCCTATAATTACTCACCGCCTTGAAGGCGGCGATGTATTTTATTTACAGGTGGCAACGGACCTGCCAGCCTTGGCAATTCCGTGCTACCACAGCGGCAAATGCCGCTTTTAAATGTTGTCCGCTATCTGGCCCTGCCCTGCCCCGCCTGAGTCGGGGACTTCACTCGCCTCATGGCAGAGCGCCCTGTATCTATCTATCTATCTATCTATCTCATATCTATCTATCATCATCTATCTAATCTCATATCTACTCTATCTAATCTATCGATTTCATATCTAATCTATCTATCTCTATCTATCTATCTATCTATCTATCTCATATCTACTATCTATCTATCTCAGATCTATCTATCTCTGTCTATCTATCTATATCCTATCTATCTCAGTGTCTATCTTCTATTCTTATCTCTGTTCTATCTATCTATCTATCTATCTATCTCATATCTATCTATCTATCTATCTATCTATCTCATATCTATCTATCTATATCTATCTATCTAATCTAATCTCCTATCTATCTCATATCTATCTATTTTTATTTCCATTTACCCACTCATCCAGCATTCCTACCACACTTGCTGCCCTCTCATGTCTTATGACTTGATTTTGCATATCTAATCAGATTCATTTACAAAATGTCATTTTTTTCCCGATTCCTTCATTCAGACTGCAAATAGAAACGGACATGAACCTGTCTGACTGAAATCAATTAAGTGATTAGATCTGACTTTCATTTTCTACCTGATTTAGTAATTAGCTGTCCATGGACACATCATATATACTGCGACATTTATGGTGGAATCATTTCTGCGCCGCTCATAAGCAAACTACTGTAGCGACACAAAATTATACAGGACTAAACCGAGTTTCAAAGTAAAGTAGATACAGTATATGTACATAGGGGGCAGTATTATAGCAGTTATATTCTTGTACATAGGGGTCAGTATTATAGCAGTTATATTCTTGTACAAGAGGGGCGTGTTTATAGTAGTTATATTCCTTGTACATTAGGGACAGGTAATATAGTAGTTATATCTTCCATAAGGGGGCAGTATTTATAGTATTATATTCCTTGTCATAGGGAGGCTGATTATAGTGTTATATTCTTGTACATAGGGAGGCAGTTATTATAGTAGTATATTCCTGTACACTAGGGACGCAGACAGTATTAAGTAGTTAATTTGACATAGGGCTATATTTTTACTTGTACATAGGGAGGCAGTATTATTAGTTATAACTGTCTAGGGATTATCTTAGTGTTTACTACATTAGGGGGCAGTATTATAGGTAGTAGTATTTCGTCCATAGGGAAGTCAGTATTATATAGTTATATTGCTTGGTACTAGGGGCAGGATATAGTAGTTTATTTGTAACTAGGTAATTATATAGTATTCTGCTGTGGACAGTATTATAGTGTTTCGAGGTAGAATGTATTATAGTTAGTTATTTACCGTATTTGATCTTGTACATAGGGGCAGTATTATAGTAGTTATAATTCCATGTACTAGGGTGCAGTATTATAGTAGTTATATTCCTTGTACATAGGGAGCATATTATAGTAGTTATATTGCTTGTACTAGTGGGCAGTAATTATAGTATGCTCTCTTATACGGCATATTTCAGTTACATTGTACATAGGGGTAAGTATTATAGTCGTCTTATTAATAAGCAGTAGTTGAGTAGTCTTATAGGGAGCAGTATTATGGTATATATTCTTGTACCTAGGGGGCAGTATTATAGTAAGTTATATTCTGTACATAGGGGCGTATTATATGATCTATCGTGGGCAGTATATAGTTTATCTGTACTAGGGGCAAGTTATAGTGTATATTCCTGTACAGTATGGGGATATATAGATTATTATTGCCTGGTACATGGGGCGTTTATATATTATATCTGTACAAGGTGGAGTATACTATTATCGTGTACCAAGCTGCCCGGGGCAGTTATTATAGTGTTTATCATTCTTATAACTTAGGAGGCATAGCTATATTTATTTCCTGTCTGCGGAGATAGTTAATTCTTGTACATAGGGGTCAGTATAAGTATTGTATAATTCTTGAACATAGGGCGGGCATATATCATCGTAGTTATATCTCTGTAACATAGGGAGGCTATTATATAGTTCTTATATCTTGTACATAGAGGCCGATTATATCAGTAGTTATATTCTCTGTACACATAAGGGCGCGTATTTATAGTTTTTTCTTGTACATAGGGGGCGTAATTATATAAAGTTCATATTCTTGTACTATAGGGCGAGTATTAAGTAGTGTTATATTTCCTGTACAAGGGTGCATCTTATAGTAGTTTATTCTTGTGCATAGGGGCAGTATTTACATTATTATATTCTTGTACATAGGAGCAGTATTTATAGAGTTATATTCTGTACATAGGGGCAGTATTATAGTAGTTTATATTCTTGTACAATGGGGCGATTATAGTAGTTATATTCTGTACATAGGGGCAGTATTATAGTAGTTTATATTCTCTGTACATAGGGGCATATTTAGTAGTTAATCTTGGTGACATAGGGGCAGTATTATTCGTAGTTATAGTCTTGATACATAGGGGAGTATCTATAGTAGTTTATATTCCTGTACTAGTGGGCCGTATTATAGTAGTTATATTGGCGAGGCAGTGGATAGTAGATATGCAGGGGCAGAATTAATAGTGTTAAAGTCTAGGGGGTATTATAGTTATTCCTGTCAAGCTTTCATTTATTTACCGATAGTAGGATGCAGTATTATAGTAGTTATATTGTTGTACGTAGGGAGCTAGTATTATAGTCTATATTCTTGTTACATAGGGGGCAGTATATAGTATTTATATTCTTGTACTAGGGGCAGTATATAGTAGTTATATTCTTGTAATATAGGGGCAGTAATGTATTAGTATTAGTCTTTGCTACCATAGGGGGCAGTATTATAGTAGTTTAGATATCTGTACATAGGGGGCAGTATTATAGTAGTTACATTCTCTGTACCTAGTCCCCCCGGGCAGTATTATTAAATTCGTAGCTAGTATTATTCTTGTATCTTTTATAGGGGGCATTTATTATGTATTATTATGTACTGGGATTAAGGTGTTATCCTTACCTATGGTGGCAGTATTATAGTATCGTTATATTCTTGTACTAGGGTGCAGTATTATAGTATGTTATAATTCCTGTCATAGGGGGCCAATTATTATAATATTTTTATATTCTTATACTATGGGTCAGTATTATAGTAGTTTATACTTTTACATAGGGGGCAGTAATTATATAAGTTATATTCCGGTACATAGGAGCATTATTATAGTAGTTATATTCCTGTACAAGGGGGGGCAGTATTATAGTAAGTTATATTCTTGTACATAGGAGCAGTATTATAATAGTAGTTATATTCCTGTACATAGGGTCAGTATTAGATAGTTATATTCCTGTACATAGGAGCAGTTTATCGTAGGTATTTCCTGTACATAGGGGGGCATATTATAGTGTTATATTCTTGTACATAGGGTGGCAGTATTATAGTAGTTCTATTCTTGTCATAGGGTCAGTATTATAGTAAGTTTATATTCTTGTACATAGGGGGCAGTAGATAGAGGTATATTCTTGTACATAGAGGCATATTATAGTAGTTATATTTTGTAATAGAGGGTCTGTAAATTATAGTAGTTTATATTCTTGTACATAGGAGCAGTATTATAGTAGTTTATATTCTTGTACATAGAGGCAGTATTATAGTAGTTATATCTTTGTACATAGGGGCAGTATTATATGTAGTTAGATTCTTGTACATAGGGGCGTATTATAGTAGTTAATTCTTGTTACATAGGGGGCAGTAAATTATAGTAGTTATATCTTTTACATAGTGGGCAGTATTTATAGTAGTTATATTCTTGTCAGTAGGGAGCATATATAGTAGTTATATTCTGTACCTAGGCTGCAGTATATAGTAGTTATATTCTTGTACATAAGGGGCGTAGTATAGTAGTTATATTCTTGTACATAGGGGCATATTAATATTAGTTATATTCTTGTACTAGGGGGCAGTATTATAGTGTTATATTCTTGTACATAGGGGGCATATTTATAGTAAGTGTTATATTCTTGACATGGGCAGTATATAGTAGTTTATTTCTTGTACATAGGGTCAGTATTATGTAGTTATATTCTTGTCAATAGAGGGCTGTCTTATATTAGTTTATATTCTTGTACATAGGGATCAGATTATAGTAGTTTATATTCTTGTAACGAGGGCAGTATATAGTAAGTTATATTCTTGTACATAGAGGGCAGTATTATATTAGTTATAGTCTTGTACCATAGAAGGGCAGTCTTATAGTAGTTATATTCCCTGTTCATAGGTAGGGCATATTAATATTATATCTGTACTAGGGCCGCAATTATTATAGTAGTTATAATTCCTGTACATAGGGTGCAGTATTAATAGTAGTATTATATTCTTGTACCTAGGGGGCAGTATTAAGTAGTTATATTCCTGTACATAGAGTCGTAATTAAGTGTTTATATTTCCCTGTACATAGGGTGCAGTATTAAAGTAGTTATATTCTTGTCATAGGGTGCAGTATTATAGTAGTTATATTCCTGTACATAGGGGGCAGTTAATATAGTAGTTAATATTCCTGTACATAGGAGCAGTATTATAAGTAGTTATATTCCTGTACATAGGGGGCAAGTATTATAGTAGTTTATTCTTGTACATAGGAGGCCTATTATAGTAGTTATATTCTGTTACATAGGGGGCAGTATATAGTAGTTTTATATTCCTGTACATAGGAGCATATTATAGTCGTTATATTCCTGTACATAGGGGGCAGTATTATCTATTTAATTCTGTACAGGGGGCATTATTATGTAGTTATATTCTTGTACATAGAGAGCAGTATTATAGTAGCTATGTTTCGTGCTACATAGGGGCAGTATTATAGTAGTTTATATTCTTGTACAAGGAGGCAGTATTAAGTAGTTTATATTCTTGTACATAGGGGGCAGTATTATAGTAGTTATATTCTTGTACAATAGGGGGCAGTATTATATAGTTATATTCGTGTAATATGGGGCAGTAATTATAGTAGTTATATTCTGTACATAGGGGGCAGTATTATAGTTAGTTAAATTCTTGTACATGGGGCAGTATTATAGTATTTATATTCTGTACATAGGGATCAGTAATATAGTAGTTTATCTGCTTGGACATCGGGGGCAGTATTATAGTAGTTATATTCTTGTTAACAATCGGGGCAGTAGTATTAAGTTTATATTCTTGTACATAGGGGCAGTATATAGTGTTATATTCTTGTTACATAGGAGGCAGTAATTATATTAAGTTTATATTCCTGTACATAGGGGGCAGTATTATAGTAGTTTATATCCTGTACATAGGAGCCTTATTATAGTAGTTTATATTCCTGTACTAGGGGGCAGTATTATAGTAGTTATAATTCTTTACATAGGGGGCCGTATTATAGTAGTTATATTCTTGTACATAGAGAGCATATTATAGAGCTATTTTCTGGTACATAGGGGGAGTATTATATTAGTTATATTCTTTTACTAGGAGTCAGTATTCAGTATTATATTCTTGTACATATGGGGCAGTATTATAGTAGGTATATTCTTGTACATAGGGGCAGTATTATAGTATTATATCTTGTACATCTGGGTCGTATTATATAGAGTTAATTCCTGTACATAGGGGGCGTATTAGTAGTTATTTCTTGTACATGGGCAGTATTATAGATTTATATTCCTGTCATAGGGGCATGTATGATAGTAGTTATATTCTTGTACATAGGGGGCAGTATTATGTAGTTATATTCTTGGTCACATGGGGCAGTATTATAGCTATTATATTTCTTGTACATAGGGGGCAAGTATTTATAGTAGTTATATTCTTGTACCTAGGAGGCATATTTATAGTAGTTATATTCTTGTACTAGAGGGCCTGTATTATAGTAGTTATATTCTTTACATAGGGACAGTATTTAGTAGTTATATTCTTGGACATAGAGGCAGTATTAAGTAGTTATATTCTTGTACATAGGACAGTATTAGAGTATTATATTCTTGTTCATAGGGGCAAGTATTATAGTAATTTTTTATATTCTTGTACATTAGGGGCGTATTATGTAGTTATATTCTTGTAGCATAGGTGGCATTATATAGTAGTTATATTCTTGTACATAGGGAGCAGTAATTATAGTAGTTATATTCTTTGGTAAATAGGGGCATTATATAGTATTGTATATTCTGTGACATGGGTCAGTATTAGAGTAGTTATATTCTTGTACATAGGCAGTATTATAGTAGTTATATTCTTGTACATAGGGGGGCAGTATTATAGTAGTTTATATTCTTGTACATAGGGGGCAGTATTATAGTAGTTATATTCTGTACATAGGGGCGTATTTAGTAGTTATATTCTTTACATAGGGGGCATTATTCTAGAGTTATATTCTGTACTAGAGGGCCTGTATTATAGTAGTTATATTCTTGTACATAGGGAGCAAGTATATAGTAGTATATTCTTGTACTAGGGGCAGTATTTATAGTAGTTATATATTCTTGTACATAGGATGCAGTATTATAGTAGTTATATTCTTGTACATATGGGCAGATTATAGTAGTTAAATTCTTGTACAAGGGCAGTATTATAGTATTTATATTCACTGTACATAGGGAGCAGTAATTATAGTAGTTTAATTCTTGTACATAGGGGGCGTATTCTAGTAAGTTAATATCTTGTACATAGGGGCAGTTATTATAGTAGTTCATAATTCTTGTACATAGGGGCAGATTATAGTAGTTTATTCTTGTAACATAGGAGCAGGTATTATAGTAGTTAGATTCTGTACATAAGGGGGCAGGTATTATATAGTTATATTCCTGTACATAGGACAAGTATTATCGTAGTTATATTCCTTTACATAGGGGAGCAGTATTATAGTAGTTTATTTCTTGTACATAGGGGGCAGTATTATAGTGTTATATTCTTGTACATAGAGACAGTATTATGAGCTATTTTTTCTTTGTACTAGGCGGGCAGTATTATAGTAGTTATATTCTTGTACATAGGAGGCATTATATAGTAGTTATATTCTTGGACATATGGTCAGTATTATAGTAGTTATATTCCTTGTACATAGGGGGCAGTAATATAGTATTTATATTTTGTACTATGGGGGCCAGTATTATCTGTTATAAATTCCGACATAGGGGGCAGGATTATAGTAGTTATTATTCTTGTACATCGGGGCAGTAATTCTAGTATTTATATTCCTGTACATAGGGAGCAGTATTATATAGTTATATTCTTGTACATAGGTGTCAGTATTATAGTATTAATTCTTGTACATGGGGCAGTATTATAGTTAGTTTATATTCTTGTACATAATGGGGCAGTATTATAGTAAGTTATATTCTTTACATAGGAGGCAAGTCTTAGAGTAGTTATAATTCCTTGTACTAGAGGCTGTATTATAGTAGTTTTTATATCTTGACATAGGGAGCAGTATTATAGTAGTTTATATCTTGTACATAGAGGCAGTATTATATAGTTATATTCTTGTACATAAGGAGGGGCAGTATTATAGTATTATATCCTTGTCATAGGGGCAGTATTATAGTAGTTATATTCTTTGTACATAGGGGCAGTATTCTAGTAGTGATATCCTTGTATATAGGGGCATATTATAGTAGTTATATTCTTGTACATAGGGAGCCGTATGTATTAGTTATATTCTTGTACATAGGGGAGTATTAGAGTAGGTAGTTTATATTCTTGTACATAGGGGCAGTAATTATATTAGTTATATTCTTGATCATAGGGGGCAGTATTATAGTAGTTAGATTCTTGTACATAGGGGCCGTATTATAGTAGTTATATTCTTTGTACATAGGGGGCAGTATTTATAGTAGTTATATTCTTGTACATAGGGGCAGTATTATAGTAGTTTATATTTTGTACATAGGGTGCCGTATTTGTAGTTTATATTCTTGTACTAGATGGCTGTATTATAGTATTATATCTTGTACAGAGGGAGGCATTATTATAAGTCGTTATATCTTGTCATAGGGCAGTATTATAGTATTTATTATTCTTGTACCATAGAGGGCAGTATTATTATTTTTATAGTTCTGTAACATAGAGGGCAGTAATTATAGTTTAGTTATATTCTGTACATAGGGGGCAGTATTATATATTTTATATTCTTGTACATATGGGCTGCAGAAGATAGTGTTTATTCCTGTACATAGGGTGCAGTATTATAGTCGTGCCCTCCTGTGTCATCATTGGAGCCCAGCACAATCTCCTCCTGTGCTCAGCCCCCTCCTCTCCCTGCCGACTACTTCACAAGTGAAAAGAGAGGAGAGGGAGCTGCAGAGGGCCTGGAGCTCCCGATCAGCGGGCAGGGGCCCCTCCACAAGTGAGATGCTGGAGCGTGTGCAGTACAGCACACAAGCCAGGACAGGCTCATGCAGCATGCTACTCCTGTCCTGCATCTGATTGGTGCGCAGGGGGCTTGCTGTCAGCATGATATTGAACTGTAACAGCCGTGGCCCTCCTCTCTCTGAGGGCCCGGTCGCAGTCATGACGCATTCTTCATTATGTCTAGTTAATTCTAAAAAGAATTACCAAACCTTCCTCTTGAGATGCCCGATGCGCCCCTTTTCTTACAAATCCGTCCACCTCTTCGAAAGATATGGCTCCCAGAACTTACCATGTGAATTAACACCTACCAGCCAAGTGGGAGGTAACTTGTTTTCCTCAGGGGTGTGACTCCCTATAGGTTACCCACCCTCTTGGCTATTACGCTCAGATTCATATATTTAGAGGGTTGTATCTTTTTAATGGGTGGACGGATTTTAATAAAATAAACACCAAACTGAACAGGAGTCCAGCGGCAATCCGATGATTCATGTCACTAAACATTTTGGAAGGGCTGCTGGTCTCAAATGAAAAATCTGTATCAGGAACCTCTGCTGTATTGTATTATTTCCAGAACTTTCGCTAATTTGAGACCAGGCAGCAGCCCCCCCCCCAAAATGTTTAGTGACATGAATCATCTGGATTGCCGTGGCTCCTGCTTCAGGTTTGGTGTTTTTTATTTTATTACAATCCTTCACCCATTAAAAAAATACAGACCCTCAAATATATCGAATCTAGCGTAATAGCCAAGGGGTGGGTAACCTATAGGGAGTCACACCCCTGAGAAAACAGTTACCTCCCACCTTGGCGGTAGGTTTAATTCACATGGTAAGTTCTTCAGGGAGCCATATCTTTCGAAAGAGGTGGACAGAGATTTGTAAGAAAAGGCGCATCGGGCATCTCAAGAGGAAGGTTGGAATTCTTTTTCTAGAATTAACTAGAAGCACGTAATGAAGATGTGCTTCATGCCTGGCGACCGGGGCCCGCATAGAGAGGAGGCCACGGCGGTGACTTTCAATATCATGTCTGACAGCAAGCCCCCTGGCTTGTGCTATCTTTCTAACTCCCGATTGTTAAAGCCGAGCACGGTAGATGCAGACATGTCATGCTGCATAGCCTGTCCTGGCTTGTGTGCTGTCTTGCACACGCTCCAGCATCTCACTTGTTGAGGGGCCCCTGCCCGCTGATCGGGAGCTCCAGCCCTCTGCAGCTCCCTCTCCTCTCTTTTCACTTGTGCAAGTGTCGGCAGTGGAGAGGAGGGGGCTGAGCACATGGAGGAGATTGTGCTGGGCTCCAATGATGACACAGGAGGGGGAGTAGATGTTTCCAGTTTTTAACCCTCCTGCCTCCGGTGTAGCCTGCCCTGCAACGGATCCACAGTCCCGCTGAGAATACTGATGCCCTTAACAGACATATGTGAGAAATGTATGTCTGGTTGTTGTGAATGAATTTCACATGTACCATTATCTATCTCATATCATCTATCTATCTATCTATTCTATCTATCTATCTCTATCTACATCTATCTCATACAATCTAATCTATCTATCATATCTATCACTATCTATCTCACTATCTCGATCTACCTATCTATCTATCTATCCTATCGATATCTACACTCCTCATATCTTCTATCTACTATCTATCTATCTCATATCACTATCGATCTATCTATCTACTATCTGTACTATCAATCTATCTATCTATCTATCTATCTTCTCATCTCTTCTATCTCATATCTATCTATCTCTTCTATCTATATCTCTACTTTATCTATCTATCATCTATTCTTCATGCTATCTATCTACTCATGTTCATCATCTCTATCATCTCTATCTCATCTTATCTATCTAATCTATCTAGCTAATCTATTATCTACTCATACTATCTATCTCATATCTCTATCTATCTATCTATCTCATTCATATCTCTCTATCTAAATCTATCTACTCTGATCTTCATATCTATCTGCATCATCTGATCTATCTCATATCTATCTATCTATCTAACTCTATCTAGTCTATCTATCTCATATCTTCATCTATCTTCCATCTTATCTATCTATCTATCTATCTATCTATCTATCTATCTATTCCTTCTACTATCTATCTATCTCCTATCTATTCATCTATCTTCTCCCTATCTATCTATCTCCTTCTCCTATTCTATCTATCTATCTATCTATCTCACTATCTATCATCATTTCATCATCTATCCTACTCATATTGCATATCCTATCTAGGCTAATCTATCATTCAATATACAGTCCTTATCTATCTATCTAATCGGTCATCTCCTCAGATTCCTCATATCTATCAGATCTAATCTATCTATCCCTATCTTCAGTAGCTTATCTCATATCCTTATTCTATCTCATACTCTATCGATATTCTATCTAACTATCCTCATATCTATATCTATCTACTCGATCTATTTATCTATCTACTCTCGATTCTCTCTATCATATCTATCTAACTATCTCTCCTATCTACTATCTCACATTCTATGTCTAGTTTCCCCTCTCACCCTATCCATCATTCAGCTAACCACACACACTTGCTGCCCTCACTCATGTCTTATGACTTTGTGTTTTTGCATATCTCCATCAGATTCATTTACAAAATGTCATTTTTTTTCCTCCCGATCCTTCATTCAGGAGACTGGGCGAATAAGAACGGACATTAACCTAACCGTCTGCACTGGACTGAAATCAATTTTAAGTTGATTAGATCCTGACTTTCATTTTCTATCCTACCTGATTGTAGTAATTAGCTTTCCATCGGACACCATATATACTGCGACATTTAATGGCTGGAATCATGTCTTCTGTCTTCTTCTCATTTCTGCGCCGCTCATGAAGCAACTACTGTAGCGACACAAAATGTATATCCAGGACTAATAAATAAACCTAGTTTCAAAGTAAAGTGATACAGTATATTGTACATAGGGGGCCAGAATTTAATGAGCAGACTATATTCTTGGTACATAGGGGTCAGTACTATAGCATTATATCCTTTTACTAGGGGGCAAAGTATTATAGTAGTTATATTCTTGTAGCATAGGAGGCAGTTTTATTATAAGTAGTTATATTCTTGTAGCCTAGGGGGCAGTATCCTATAGTAGGCTATAGTTCTCTGTACATAGGGGACAGTTTTATAGTAAGTTAATTCTTGTACCTAGGGGCAGTATTCATAAGTATTATATTCTTGTCCATAGGGGACAGTATTATAGTAGTTATATGCCTGTACCAAAGGGGCCGTATTATAGTGTATATTCTTGTACATAGGGTACAGTAATATAGTAGTTATATCTTGTCCATAAAGGGGGCAGTATCTATAGTATTATTTCTTGTACATAGGGACGGGCCGTGTATTATAGTCGTTTATATTCTTGTACATAGGGGGCAGTTATTATAGTAGTATATATTCCTGTACACTAGGGACGCAGCACAGTATTAAGTCAGTTTATAATTCTTATCTTGAACATACGGGGGCTAGTATTATAGTAGTTATATTCTTGTACATAGGAGGCAGTATTATAAGTAGTTATTTCTTAGTGTACCAATTAGGGGGCAGTAATTTATAGGTAGTGTCTTTCTTGTCCATAAGGGGTCAGTATTATAGTAGTTATATGCTTGGTACATAGGGGACAGGATTAATAGTAGTTTATTCTTGTAACATAGGGGACAGTAATTATATAAGTTATTTCTTTGTACATGTGGGACAGTATTATAATAGTAGTTTATTCCCCTGAGCGTTAGAGGGCATGCTATTAGTAGTTAGTATAATTCCTGGTACAGGGGGGCAGTATTATAGTAGGTATATTCTTGTACATAGGGGGGCAGTATTATGAGTAGTTATAATTCCATGTACAATAGGGTGCAGTATTATATAGTTATATTCCTTGTACATAGGGAGCAGTATTATAGTAGTTAATTGCTCTGTACTATGGGCAGTAATTATAGTATGCTAGACTTCCTTGTAACATAGGCCGGGCAGTAATTATAGCAGTTATACATTCTTGTACATAGGGGCTAAGTATTATAGTCAGTCCTTACTTGTACATATAGGGGCAGTAGTTAGAGTAGGTATATGCCTTTGCATAGGGAGCAGTATTATAGTAGTAATATTCTTGTACCTAGGGGGCAGTATTATAGTAGTTATAATTCTCGTACATAGGGGCAGTATTATATGATCTTATATCTTTTGTCTGGGGCAGTATTATAGTAGTTATATTCTTGTACCTAGGGGCAAGTATTATAGTGTTATATTCCTGTCAGTATGGGGTAGTATATAGTAGTTATTGCCGTGGTACATAGCGGGGCGTTAATTATAAGTAGTTACTATTCTGTACCATAGCTGCCCCGTGGGGCATTATTATAGTGTTATCATTCTTATAATCTTAGGAGGCCGTATGAGACTATACTTTAATTTCCTGTCCAATACGGGTCGGCAGTATTATAGTATTTAATTCTTGTACAATAGGGGGTCAGTATAAGTATGGGGTATAACCGTTCATTAACATAGCGGCGGTGGGCATAATCAATCGTATTATATTCCTGACATAGGGAGGCATTATTATATTCTTATATCTTCATGTACATAGAGGGCATTATATACAGTAGTTATACTCTCCTGGTCACATGAGGGCGCAGTATTCTAAGTAGTTTTTTCTTGTACATAGGGGGCAGTAATTATAGTAGTTATATTCTTGTACAGGGCGCAGTATTCTAGTCGTGTTACTTCCTGTACAAGGTGCAGTCTTATAGTAGTTTTATTCTTGTACATAGGGGGCAGTTTCAAGTATTATATTCCTGTACATATGAGCAGTATAAGTAGTTTATACTTCCTGTACATAGGGTGCCGTATTATAGTAGTTATATTCTTGTACAATGGGTGCGATATATAGTAGTTATAATTCCTGTACATGGGGCAGTAATTATAGTAGTTTATATTCCTGTACATAGGAGCATATTTAGTATTAGACTTCCGGTGAATAGGGGGCAGTATTATCGCTAGTTAATAGATCTTGATACATAGGGGGCAGTATCTATAGTAGTTTATATTCCTGTACCTAGGAGCCGTATTATAGTAGTTATATTGTTGTACGAGAGAGGCAGTAGGAATAGTAGTATATTCTGTACAAGGGTGCAGTAATTAATAGTCGTTATATCACTGTACTAGGGGGCATATTATATTAGTTTATATGCCCTGTCCAAGGGCGTTTCATTATAGTAGTTATATCCTGTATCATAGGATGGCAGTATTATAGTAGTTATATTGTTGTACGTAGAGAGCAGTATTATAGTACTATATTCTTGTACATAGGGGGCAGTATATAGTAGTTTATATTCTTGTACATAGGGGCAGTATTATAGTAGTTATATTCTTGTAAATAGGGGCAGTAATATAGTAGTTATACATTCCTGCTACATAGGGGGCAGTATTATAGTAGTTAATATTCTGGTACATAGGGGGCAGTAATTATAGTAGTTATCTTCCTGTACCTAGGGGGGCAGTATTATAGTAGTTATATTCTTGTACATAGGGGGCATTATTATGTAGTTATATTCTTGTACATAGGTGGCAGTATTATAGTAGTTATATTCTTGTACATAGGTGCACTGTATATAGATGATGATACTCAGTAACTATAATAATACTGCAATAAGATGAGCAGGTTCCTGTCGCTATCCTCAGCACCAATCACGGGAGTCATTTCTCAGGCTCCTAATATGCTCATTAACCTTTGCCGGTGTTATGTGACTTTCAGGTATTTGTCACTTCCCGGCTCTGAGCCGCTGTCAGCGCACGTGACTTGTAGAGACCGGGAGCTTCAATGATTGTAAAGTCAAATGTAATCATTATCACGCTCCGTCCCTCCGCAATGGAACTCATTTCATTGGGAGAGCGGCGATATTCATTGCTATCTGTTTGATCTTTGGAGAAAGATTTTATGAGGAATCAGGGGATAATTGATTCTGTGATGGAATGCGTTTCTTCTCCTGCGAAAGCGTCTTGGGGTCTTTGTCTGGCTGCGGAACCCCTGAGCCTTCTCCGACGCAAAACGGAAAATCTTGAAATTAAAATACTTAAAATCTGGCAATTCCATCAGAATAATTAAGGACTATTTTCCGGGAGCCGCGCGTTTATACAGTGGATTACCACCCGACAAAAAAAATACTGTGGGCAATTAAAGATCCTGTCCCCCTTAAAGGGGACTCCTTATTGTTGCTAACACTTGCGACTATTTTTCCTTATCTCATGCCACTCACCGCTCTCTTCACCGGCGTAAAATAAATACCTACACAAGCCTCCCCACCTCGACAGCTCTTGATGTATGCCCGCTGCGAATCTGCATGAGCGCCACGTATGATAAATTTCCCCCAGTGACTCCCCACCGAAGAGTGAGTGCAGCTCTGGAGTATAATAAGTGTAACTCAGGATCATACAGATAACGTAATTTCATGTAGGTACACAGTGACTGCACCATCAGCAGAATAGTGAGTGGGCAGCTCTGGTCTAATACCAGTATTTAACTCAGGATCAGTTTTTACACGTTAAGTAATGTCCATTGTATGTACACAGGACTGTCAGCATCAGAAGTAGTGAGTGGCCGCTCTTGGATATAATACAGGATGTAAACTCAGGATCATTAAGGATAAGTAATGTCCTGTATGTACAACAATGACTGCACCAGCAGCAGAAAAGTGAGTGCAGCTCTGGAGTATAATACAGGATGTACTCAGGGACAGTACAGGATAATTAATTTCATGTTATGGTACACAGTTGCTAGCATCCAGCAGCAGAATAGTGGTGCAGCGATGGGTAATGATACAGATGTAACTCAGATCATTACAGGATAAGCAATGTCATTATGTACACAGTGACTGCACCACAGCAGAAATCGTGAGTGCAGCTCTGGGTATACTACAGGATGTAACTCAGGATCAGTACGGATAGTTAATGTCATGTATGTACACAGTGGACTGCACCACAGCAGCAGAATAGTATTGCACTCTGGGGTATAATACAGGATGTACTCAGACTCGGACCAGACAGGTTAAGTAATTCATTTGTAACACAATACTCACCCAGCAGCAGAATAGTGGTGCAGCTCTCGAGAGATCAATACCGGATGTAACTTCTCTGATTCAGTACATAGTAAAGGTAATGTCTGTATGTACACAATGATTGCACCAGCAGCAGAATCGTGAGGCAGCTCTTCTGAGTATAACTACAGGATTACATCCCGATCCTTACACAGGATAAGTAATGTTATGTATGTCACAGTGCTGCCTGACAAGCTCAGGCATAATATGAGTGCAGCTATGGAGTTTGTATCACGGATGTAACTCGTATCGAGTACAGGATAAGTAATGTCTGTATGTCACTGTGCACTCGCACCAGCAGCAGAATAGTGAGGCATGCTCTCTGGATGTATAATCAGAATGTAACTCCAGGATCAGTATCAGGATAATATAGTAATAATTCTGTTTATTTATATAGCGCACACAGATTACGCAGCGCTGGCAACAGCATGCAAATTGGTCCCTGTCCCCCATATGGGCTCACAGATCTAAAACAACCTAACAGTATGTTTTGAAGTGTGTGGAGGAAACAAGATACCCGGAGGAAACCCCGCAAACACGGAGAGAACATACAAAATCTTTGCTGCAGATGTTGACCTGGGTGGGATTCGAACCCAGACCCCAGTGCGGCAAGTGCAAGACGTGCTAACTCCACCTCCACCGTGCCGCCGCCCTTCAGGATCAAGTAATGTCCCATGTATGTACACATTGACTGCACCAGAAGCAGAATAGTGAGTGCAGCTCTTGGGTATAATACGGATGTACTCAGGATCATACAGGATAAGTAATGTCATGTATGTACACATGACTGCAAAACCAGCAGCATAATTGAGTGCAGCTTTCTTGGGGTATACTACAGGATGTACCTCAGGATCAGTATCGGTAGTAATGTCCATGTTATGTAACAGTGACTGCACCCATCCCTCCGAATATGATTGCCGCTCTGGATATAATACAGATGTAACTCAGGATCAATTACAGGTAATTAATGTCATGTATGTACACAGTGACTGCACCAGCATCAAATTATATGCGTGCACTCTGGGGTATAAGACAGGCCGTAACCAGGATCAGTACAGGATAAAGTATTTCATGTATGTACACCGTGACTTGCCCAGCAGCAGAATAGTGAGTGCGCTCTGGAGTATAATACACAGGATGTAACTCAGAGATCATACCGGATAGTATGTCCATGTTTGTCCAGTTTCTGCACCACAGCACGAAATGGTGAGTCGAAGCTTATCACTGTGTAATATAATACAGGATGTACTCAGATTCAGTACAGTATACAGTATGTCAGTGATATGTAACACGATGCCGGGCACCAGCCAAGCATGTCAATAGTGAGGCAGCTAGCTCGATATAATACGGAGTTGTACTCAGGACATGCAGTACAGGTAATTAATGTCAGTGTAGGTCCACAGGGACTGCACCAGCAGCCAGAATAGTGATTGCCAGGCTCTGGGGTGTATAACTAAGGATTTAACTCAGGATCGGTACAGGAGCTGAGGTACAATGTCATTACAAAATCTGTATCAGGAACCTCTGCTGTATTGTATTATTTCCAGAACTGGTCTTCTCATAGCGCTGAGACAACTTTTGGGCCCACTAAGGCTCCGGTGGCCCTGACTACACTCCTGGCCCCAGCTCTACACATATGTTCTGTTGTAGTTTATGTGCCAAATGGAGTCGCACTCAATAACGTGAGCGAATTCCTACGAGGTCGATATTAATGATGTCATCAGCTGCGCCTAATCATTATGTCATTACAGAATTCACGTCCTCCATCAGATTACACGGCAGAGCAGAGGCTGATGTGTTCTGCACAGCCGCTTCCCTGTCTCACTATTCCTCTAGACAGAGCCAGATGCTTCTATAACCCCTGCAAATGTAGTCAGGGGAGTTGTGTAACCCAAATAAGACATGAACCCCCCACCAATGTATCAGATGTGCACTGAAGAGGGATCTCCTTCATCGCGGCGACCGAGCAGGAGAAGCTCCAGATACATGAAAATCCAGCACTGAAAGAAATATTTACATAATATGGATACGTGGATTTAGCAGAGCTGGATGAGCAACTCATTGGGGGTGTGACATGAGGAAGGGGAACTGGTTGCATGTTGCACCTCCCAACTTATATATGTTATAAGTTATATATATATAATAAAGAAGTTATATAAGGAAGAAGGACAGAGGGTATAGCCTGCACTAACCATACTCTCTGTGCCCCTACAGAGAGCAATCCCTCCTCAGTACTTCCTACAAAATACAATGTCCCATCAGTGGCCCCTGAAAAATCCCTCTTAGTTTCCCTCATATAGAAAATTGTCCCACTTAGAGTCTCCACACAATTGCCCCCTTGGATTTTGCACAATGAAAAATGTCCCCTCAGTGCCTTCCCACAATATAATGCCCCCCCTTAGTGCCCTCCAAATGCTAATATTTACCCTTTAGTGGACCCACTCAATATACTAGCCCCTAGGTGCCAACTGCATCAGTGAAGATAATTTTCTATAAATGTCCCCATGCTGTCCCTTCAAAAACAAGATAGCTGTCCTTGGATACGACCAACCCCGTATGTTGGCAGTGGTGGTTGCACATGCGCTATTGAGGCACCCGACCATCTGGATTCAGCATTTATTAGCATAAGATGACTGCAGGACTTCCAGAAACTCCCAGCCATTTCAAATGTAAAAAGTAATTAGTTTATTTGTGTAAACACTACAGCAGAGGTGGTCGTATCCAAGGACAACAATCTCGTTTTTTAAGGGACAACTTGGATACATTTATAAGAAATTATCTTCACACAGAAGATTTTAATAACACCCTATTGAATAAATGAATGTATATGGGAGAATAATTAAGTTCAATGTCAATGCCCACATGAGAAAGTCCCCTCTAAATGCCCCTCATTATCCCTACATAGTATAATGCTGCCTTGATGCCTTTTACTATGTATAATGTCCACTTTACTATACCCAATCAGATTTAACCCCCTAGTGATCCCCCACGATGTTGGACTATATTATTTTCTCCCATACAGTAAAATGTCCTCTTTTTTGTCCCCACACAATATAATGCCCCCCTCCGAAAATGTATATTCTCCCCTCTGTTACTTCAAACAATTAGTATCCCCTAAACCAGTGACGGCGAACCTATGACACGCGTGTCAGCACTGACACGCGTAGTAATTTTTGCTGACACGCGGCCGCCCAGCGCCCGCTGTCCGCCCCCCTCCCTGTGTAATGTGCTGCCCCAGTGTAATGTGCTACCCCTATGTTAATGTCCCTCCCCCGTCCTTGTGTTTCTGTCCCTGTGCAATGTGTTCCCCTGTGTTAATGTCCCTGTGTAATGTGCTGCCCCTGTGTTAATGTCCCGCCCCCGTCCCTATGTTTCTGCCCCCTGCTTACCTGTCCGGCGCCGCGTTGGTCCGCCCACCTTCTGCAACTCCTCCGGCTCCTCCAGGCTGCAATGCGCGCTGCTCGTCACGTGGACTGAGGCGCACCTTAGTCAGGCCACGTCAAGTCACTGACCCGAGGCGGCGGTGCAACCGTGAGGAACCGAGCCTCCCTGCATTAAAGCCTACAGGGGAAGAACATCACTTGGGTAAAAGTATGTAATATTTTATATTATCTATATTTAAGGGAGGATCTAGGGAACTTGGAAGGATTGTAGAATTATCGTTAAAAGGGAGTGCTAGGGGTTAATTTGTAGTAACGGGAGGCCGCTAGTGGGGAAGTTTAGTCGTAAAGGGAGGTGTTGCTCTGCTTATGGGGTAGTTTAGAGATAAAGGTGAGTGTGCTAGGGAAATTACTTATTTTAGTAAAGGGAGGGTGCTAGGGGTAATTTAGTTAGTAAGGTAGAGGGTCGCTTATGGGGTTTTTAGTCGTGATAAGGGGGCGGCTAGTAGGGTTAGTGTAGTAGTAAAGGGAGTGCCGCTAGGGGAGGATATTTTAGCGTTAGTAAGGAGTTGGGAGGTAGTAGACCGTAAAGGGAGCTCTGGGGTTTAGATATAAAAGGTGCGCTAGGGTATTTTAATAGTAAAGGGAGTCGCTAGGGTATTTAGTAGTCAAAAGGGTAGGCCGCGGGTGGTATTTTAGAGAGTAAAGGGAGGCTGCTATGGCGTATGTTTAGGTAAGTTAAAGGGAGGACGCTAGGGTAATTTTAGTAGTAAAGGGAGGGCGCTCGATGTGGGTATTTTAGTAGTAACAGGGAGGCGCGCTATGGGTATTTAGTAGTAACGGGAGTGCGCTAGGGGTATTTTAGTTAGTTAAAGGGAGGGCATAGGTGGTATTTTAGTAGTAAAGGGAGGGGCTGTAGGGTTATTTTCGTAGTTAAAGGGAAGGCCCCGCTAGGGGATATTTTGTAAGTAACGGAGGCGTGCTAGGGGTATTTTAGTAGTAAAGGGAGGCCGCTAGGGGTATTTTAGTAGTAAAGGGGAGGCCGCTATGGTACTTTAGTAGTGAAGGGCGGACGAATGCTGGGACAGGGTTATGAATAAGGGAGGCTGCTGCTGGACATGTTATTAATAAGGGGAGGCCGCTGCTGGACATGTTATTAATAAGGGGAGGCCGCTGCTGGACATGTTATTACAAAATTAGGTTTTTCGTAAAGGTGACACAGCACCCGAGTTATGCTCGTTTTTTTGTCGAATTTTGACACACCTAGCTCAAAAGGTTGCCCATCACTGACCTAAACTTTACTATGCCCCTTAAGTGTCCCCTAAACAGTATTCAATTGATTACCTTATATGATAAGACAACCCCTTTAAGGCAGAGTTCTATGATCCTGGGTCTTCCAGTCCAAACCTTCTGGATAGATTCTTACAGATTTCATAACCTAGACAGAAAATTCCAATAAAACTTTTTATGAAATGTAGAGGTAGTTATAAAAAAACTTATCAGGTCTCTAGTCCTCACACAACAGGCTTATCAGGAACCAGGATTACAGGTAAAAGTGACATAAATCCATATTATCACGCTCCGTGGGAGGAAAATGACTTCCAAATCTGCAGCTCCGTACATTTTACAATAGAAAAAAAACTGACTTCTTAAAGGGGCAAGGTTTCTTCCACCCAGTGTGGATTTTTCCACAGCCAAATTCACGTCATGAGAAACTGCTCTTAAAGGGATTTGCCCATGAAAAAAAATTCTCATATTTTAATCCCCCAGAGATGTTTACACAATAAAGATCATTTTTAACCCCTTACTATTTTTTTACAATTTTACTCTTTTTACTCCCGTTTTATTGCTGTTTTAGCTCCTATCACTCAGTGATGGCGAGTGTAAGATTCCAGAGTGTGAGTGGACACTTTATGATCCCTCTGTGCTATGAGATGCTGTGAGCTGACAATGTGCTTAGATGATCAGGGACCAGGGTTTATCTACACTTTTGTTTAGCTTCTGAACATCTTTACATTAGTATCTGACACATAGATAGAGAGATGAGAGATCAGAGATGATGAGATTGATGAGATGGATACAACACACAATGAGACTCTCAGCTCTGCTACATCTGAGCTATAAAACATACACTCAGCTCTGCTACAACTCCCTCCACTTCTATAATGATCTAATCTTGCCTGCAACATGTAGATTCAGTCTCCTCCTTGTCAGCAGGAAGTGTCTGTGTGTGAGCTCATCATGAGGGGAGGAGCTGGAGTGTATAGAGACTCCAGAAGGGAGAAGATTTTCATGAGAAGAATCTGCCCTGCCCGACCCTAAGCCACAAAATTTATGGTTGGATCCAGGGGGCAACCAAAATAGTATACACCAGGACTGATAGAGACAGGTTGTAATTATATCTGTGAAATGCTGTACAGTGAATTAGAGAATGTGTTATTCTGTTATCCTGAGTCTATTTAAGAGTCTTGTCTTCGTAGGAATAACCCTTTAAGTAGGACAAGTGCACTGGGAAGATGTTTAACTAAACCATTAAAAATAGATGTATAGTCCAGAATTTAGTACCATGGGAGGGCATCCTCACACTGCTTTGCTCTTATCTCTCTGTGCTGAGCTTTTCCACTGCCCCTCCCTTCTGAGTGACTACCACCCAGCATCCTGTTACATCTTTTACTCAGAAGGGAGAGGAGGGGCTTAAATCAATTCAATGCAGAGAGCACAGCAAAGAGCACAGCAGTGTGAGGTTATGCCCTCATACATCTGTTACACAGGTCACCACCTTATGTAGTAAGATTATCTTTAGTAGATATGTATTTAGCAGAATAGAGGAACAAGATTTTGCTTCGTTCCTGAATGGGGGAATCGGAGCCTTGGCCAGTATTTTTGGAATATTTTATAGTTTTTCAAAAAATTTCATCTGGAGACACCATCCGTCAGTAATATCCACTTTTCTTGTCCAACTTCACCCACTTGAATGGTCTGCGATGTTCTACAGGTGCCAAGATAAGGTCTTCATAGGGGTCATTTTTCTTGACCTTTGACCAAAGAGTACAACAAATCTTTTTTTAACAAAACTACATGTAGAATTTTAATTTTTGGAAAACAAGAACGGAAATCCCGTGAGACGCATATGCAAAGCTGTGACTGTATGTGAGGACCCTGTAAGAATACTAAGAACCCAGTGTGCAGGAAGCGGAGGATTGGCCGGTGGGCCTCGCGTGATAAGACAAGGAGCGTCGAGTTACCTGTCTCATATTTGCATCGAGTCTCCGTCTTCAGTGTCGAATATGTTGGTATAAGAAGTCTATTCCCTTTGATGTCTGATATCTCCTACTTTCACGGCTCCGCGATGCCATGGGCCAAATCGGTGGTGGGAGTAGATAAGGGTCATATATTATATCCAGAAAATAGGTTTGAATGGCTGAAGGACATCCAGTTGTTTGAAGGTTTTCACCGTAGAAAGGCATCTCTATAAATAAGAAAAAACCTTCTATTGACTTCAGGTTTTATATGGCGGAAATTTACATTTTCCAAAGGGTCTTCACGGGTTTATAAAGCAGATGTCACCAAACTTTTTGGATCTTCTTAATGGTGGCAAATAGACAAGTCCTTTTGATATCACCACCCATGATCAGCATCTCTGGTCAGGGCCAAGGGCCAAGGTGGGAGATCAGGGTGAAAGTAATAGGCAGAACATAATATAAAAACTGCAGCCACACATAGGATAGCAATATAGGATAGAAATCTGATAGACAGTTTCCAGGAGCTCCTGCCTTCATGACTGGAACAGAGGACATCAACAGGGGACGGTGGCTCTAATCCCATGGATAGAAGTGGAACATGTAGAAAGACATCTATATAGTACTGGGTGTTGTTTGGAAGGTGGGGTGCTGGTGACAGGTTCTCTTTAAGCTGTGCTACATTTGAACAGGGGTCAGACGGTAGGTGTTCTCCTTATGGAGAGATTGCCAATTAAGGCCACCTTAAAGGCATGTGGAGACTTAAAGCCATAGATGCTCCACTAGGGAATTCTGAACGGGAAGCTCATCAGATTGTGGCTCATTTACTAAAGGTCGTGCGCACTTTCGTCGGGCTGTGCCCCTTTATCAGGTTTTGCATGGTTTGGCAGGTATTTAACAGGGCTCTGTGCTGAGATTGTGTCGCACGTGTAATTTTTTGACGCAGCTGCGCTGCTTCCATGCGACACAGATTTAGCGGCGTGCCGTCGGATGATCCGACTGATTCAGACTGCGCGCGGAATTTAACATTCAAATTGTGTTGTAAGACAATGCACTTACATGCACCAGGAAGAAGAAGGTGGACTCCAGGGACCTGAGCGGGGAAGCGACACATGCAGGATATCCGGCGCAGGATCTTAGTGACTCCCCGCACAGCGCATTATACACGGACAATGCACTTACATGCACCAGGAAGAAGAAGGTGAACTCCAGGGACCTGAGCGGGGAAGTGACACATGCAGGATATCGGGCGCATGATCTTAGTGACTCCCCGCACAGCGCATTATACACGGACAATGCACTTACATGCACCAGGAAGAAGAAGGTGAACTCCAGGGACCTGAGCAGGGAAGTGTCACATGCAGGATATCGGGCGCAGGATCTCAGTGACTCCCCGCACAGCGCATTATACACGGACAATGCACTTACCTGCACCAGTAAGAAGAAGGTGAACTCCGGGGAACTGAGCGGGGAAGCGACACATGCAGGAAATCAGGCACAGGATCATATTGAATCACACCAGAGTGCATGATCGTCGGACAGTCCGTATTTCGGGAGCTCCATTCGCCTGTTAAGTAAATGTTCCCCATAGACTCTGTTGGATCCACAATTATTCTTTATCCTGGGGGTAGATCTGATTACATACTTTCCGCTCTGATTTTACTGAGGTCATTTACGTATGTAGCTGGAGATGAGCGAACCCGATTGTCAGGTTCACCCGCCTGACCTGCACATATTGCTGGATTGGTGGCTGAACAGACAGTCTGGCAAATCGATGCCCCTAGAAATAAAGGTTCAAATCTGCCCCTTTACCCTAAAATGTAAATAAAAATACAATGAATCACAAGCATGTTATGTATCTCTTTGTTGCAGCGCATAACAAAAGCCATCCACTCTGCCACTCACAATGGGGCACATTTACTTATCCGGCGATCCTGCGATCCGGCGATCAGAAGATCCTGAGTGTCCGAAGATCATGCACTCCGGCACGATTCACAAAGATGGTGCGCCCAATTTCCTGCATGTGTCTCATCCCCGCTCAGGTCCTTGGAGTTCACCTTCTTCCTCCCGGTGCATGTAAGTGCTTGGATTGTGACACAATTTTTAAGTTAAATTGTCCGAATGCGTCGGATTGTCTCACGGCCCGCCCCCCGATTTATGTCACATGAAAGCTGGCGCAATTGCAACACAGTCCGATTGCAGGCAACGAAATAGCCTTTTAAATTCCTGTCCCGGCAGCGCGATCACCGAAAAGTCGACGGAAAAACGCCCACAGGACCCTTAGTAAATAAGCCTCAATATTTTGAATAACAAGTGATCAAAGTGATCATCCAATCATCTTCCTAGACTGTAAGCTCTTGTGTCACCCCTCATCCACATAGACTGTAAGCTCTTGTGTCCCCCTCATCCTCATAGACTGTAAGCTCTTGTGTCCCCCCTCATGTAAACTCCGGGGACCTGAGCGGGGAAGCGACACATGCAGGATATGGAGAGCGCAATCTTAGTGACTCCCCGCACAGGGCATGATCGCCAGACAATGAACTCCTCCGGATTCTTTGCATCCTTTAGAAGGTACCACCCCAATTTTGGAGTTTTCTATTTAGCCTCCACCATTTCTAAAGAATACATTTAAATATTTTTGGTTCTCGGCTGTCAGATAGGCGGAGTCAGGTTCTTTGTTTCAGCCCTGATCTACCCATATGACAGTAGGAAGCCTAGTTTGTAATTTGGGTGCAGAAACAACACTAAAAATATTTTAATTAGACTTTCTAGAGTCGGATGCGGGGTCTTCAGTGGAACCACACAACCTGGCTCCACCCATTTGACCCCTAAGAGATTGCTCGGAAATGGACCAGAATTAGTTGGGGTTGGTCCTCTCTATAATGATAGATATACTTACCTGGATCCTCCGGGCACATCCCCCATCCACCCGACCCTTTATCTTCCCAGACCGACCCAGACTCATAGAACTAATGAAGTCACCAGGTGCCAGAGGATTGACTGAAGCTATTAGAATAGCTGAGCACGAAGAGTAAAGTGCAGCAATGAGACGGGAACGGCTCGTACATCAATCCACAACCTTCTAAAATAGATTTCTTATTTCCAATGAAGCATTGATGAATTGTACTCAGGTAGAGCCACTGCATGGAGGCGGCATCTCTGGAAAGTCATTTCTCATCTGACTCAGGAAATTGATAAATGGCACCGGAGATGATAAGAGGATCCTGGAATTTCATGTGTTGTTTCTAAGGGAATATGAAAAAAAAAGTTTACTACATCAACATTCATGGCTAAAAAATGTATCTATCTATATCTATATATATATGTTTGTTGGTTTCAAATGATGTCATACAAATGCAAGCTCATTTTTGATGGCAATGACATTACTGATCCTGAGTTACATTCTGTATTATACCCCAGAGCTGCACTCACTATTCTGCTGCTGGTGCAGTCACTGTGTACATACATGACAATACATGGAGAATCATCAGCGCTCCCACCACCGGACCCTCCGCCATAGTAACATCTAGAGCCCCCAACACATGGAGAATCATCAGCGCTCCCACCTCCGAACCCTCCGCCAGTGACATCTAGAGCCCCCAATACATGGAGAATCATTAGCGCTCCCACCACCGGACCCTCCACCATAGTAACATCTAGAGCCCCCAACACAAGGAGAATCATCAGCGCTCCCACCTCCGGACCCTCCGCCATAGTCACATCTAGAGCCCCAACACATGGAGAATCATCAGCGCTCCCACCTCCGGACCCTCCACCATAGTAACATCTAGAGCCCCCAACACAAGGAGAATCATCAGCGCTCCCACCTCCGGACCCTCCACCATAGTAACATCTAGAGCCCCCAACACATGGAGAATCATCAGCGCTCCCACCTCCGGACCCTCCACCATAGTAACATCTAGAGCCCCCAACACATGGAGAATCATCAGCGCTCCCACCTCCGGACCCTCCGCCATAGTAACATCTAGAGCCCCCAACACATGGAGAATCATCAGCGCTCCCACCTCCGGACCCTCCGCCATAGTAACATCTAGAGCCCCCAATACATGGAGAATCATCAGCGCTCCCACCTCCGGACCCTCCGCCAGTGACATCTAGAGCCCCCAACACATGGATCCGGGGCCGAGGGGGTTATTCACTCATTATATACAGAATAATGGATCTGCAAGAGTCTCCATGAGAAACTGCTCTGCTACATCTCAGGATTGTTCTACGATGTCCAACCCGGCCAAATATCCACCTCTCACTTCACAGCCGTTATCCTGGTCGCCCTATCCTAGTGCAGCTGAGACGTCCCCACTGCTCCCGGGATCTGCATATCCCGACTCCAGACACTGGTTATATGTGCTATGTCAGGACCCAGAGCGGAGCGACCCCAGGAGAGGTAAGTACTTGTCAGCTATACTGTACTGCTCCCAGGATCTCTCTTGTGTCCCGACTCCGGATACTGGTTGTATGTGCTATGTCTGGACCCAGAGCGGAGCGACCCCCAGGAGAGGTAAATATTTGTCAGCTATACTGTACTGCTCCCAGGTCCTCTTTGGGTCCTGCCATTGGTTGTATGTGATGTGGGTCCTGATGCCAGTGCATGTACCAGCGCAGGACACAGAGCTGAGCAGCACATGGAGAGGAGAAGCAGCAGTGCTGGGAAGACATTACACCATTGCACTTGGAGAAGCTCTACTCCCGGAATAGAAATCCATATTTCACAGTCCTGCTGCTACTAACAACACTTGATCTCAGCTCTGCTGCCTCTTTACAAGGCACAAACCCGATTGTGACACACAAAGTAAAAGAAACAGAAGCCACAAAGTAATAAAGACGAGCACAGGAGGATTTATTCCACATCTCATAAGTTATACAGTGAATAGTTACAGAGTAAATCATGGAGCACATCACAAGGGTCACGTACTACAGAGCCCAGCATGCCCGCGGCAGCTGCACCCCACCTAACACAAATAAATAGCATTTCTTGGTACTATGTACATTCTAGAGAGTTTATACAACCTTGTTACGCCCCCTGCTGGGCACGTGGGGGATGACAGCACAACTTTGCTGGGTCACCTTGTGTCTCCTTGTGCCCGGACAGATACTTATTATCAAGTGGAGAAGTGCCAGGGGGTACAAGGAGCTCCCAAAAGGGGCAACTTATGTCTGCCACTGCCCTGTGTGGATATGCAGGTCTATAAATGAGACAATTAAAACCCCTTTAACCCCCTAATACTTGGACCAGAAAGTAAACATGGAGCAGATACCTCCCACCATCCATACACAGGAGGTACGAGGTCTATCGCACCTCATATTAATATACAGTGCAAACCACTCACAACACAAGGGGAAACCTAAACGCTCAGTCACATGGGCACAAATCAGAAGAGGAGGACAGCGCGGGGCTTATTCATGGAATGTAGAAGGACCTGGACACGTGGGTGGAAGGAGAAGACATTTCAGTAGGGAGAGGTCACTCAGTCTGGGGAACAGAGATGGAAGGTCCCTTGGGGTCATCAAAGCGATCCATGGTCTTCAGGCTCATCACCATGTGCAGCCCATAGGTCAGGATGAAGACAAAGAGCAGAGTAGTGATGAGACCCATCCAGATGCCCGGGGAGAAGAACCCGGCACAGTCACTGGCATAAGAGAACCGCATACCAGTCACATTGAAGGCCTGGATCTAGTCACAAGGGAGGAAAGAACACAAAGTAGCATCATACACAATATATACAATATATAGATCAACATGTGTACTGATCCTGAGTTACATCCTGTATTATACCCCAGAGCTGCACTCACTATTCTGCTGCTGGGGCAGTCACTGTGTACATACATGACATTACTTATCCTGTACTGATCCTGAGTTACATCCTGTATTATACTCCAGAGCTGCACTCACTATTCTGGCTGCTGGTGCAGGTCACTGTGTACATACATGATTATACTTATCCTGTCTGATCCTGAGTTACAGAAACATCCTGTATTCACTCGACCTCCAGAGCTCACTCACGTATTCTGCTGCTGGTGGCAGTCACTATGTACATACATGGCATATTACTTTCGTCCTTTATACTTTACCTGATTTGTTACGATCCTGTATTATACCTTCCAGAGCTTCACTTCCACTATTCCGGCTGCTGGTTCAGGCACATGTGTACATACATGAATTACTATTATCTCACTGTACTGATCCTAGTTACAATCCCTGTAATTATACCCCAGAGCTGCACTCACTATTCTGCTGCTGGGGCAGTCACTGTGTACACATGACATTACTTATCCTGTACTGATCCTGAGTTTACATCCTGTATTATACCTCCAGAGCTGCACTCACTATTCTGCTGGGTGTGCAGTCACTGTGTACATACATGACATTACTTATCCTGTACGATCCTGATTTACATCCTGTATTACTACCCCAAGCTGCACATCACTATTCTGCTGCTGGTGGCATTCACTGTTGTACATACTGACATTACTTATCCTGTACTGATGCCTGATTTTATAACTCCGCTTCTGGTAATACTCAGGCTTGCACTCGACTATTCATGTCGCTGGGTAAATGGCAGAATCACTGTGTCCGAATACATGACATTTACTAATATCCGGTACATCGATCGGGCTGAGTTAAACAATCCTTTATTATAAAAAAAAAAAAGGGACCCAGATCTGCACTCACATCACTAAATATCTGTGAACTGGTGCAGTCTACGTGATACATACATACATGGGGGACTTATCACTGTACTGAATCCTGAGTTGACATCACGTATCTGATACTTCAAGCTGCACTCAGGAAAGCTCCTATTCTAGTGCTGCTGGTGCAGTCACTGGTACATCACAAGGAATAACCTTATCCTGTACTGCATCCTGATATTACATCCTGTATTATAGCACCGAGAGCCCGGCACTCACTATGTCCTGCTGCTGATGGCAGTCACGGTGTACATACATGACATGTACTTTACTGTCCTGATGCCTGTTCACATCTGTATTTAGCACCAGTTACTGCCCACGATTACTGCTGCTGGTTGCAGTCACTGTTAAACATAACACTGCATACTGTATGCGCTGTACTGATCCTGAGTTTACATCCTGTATTATAGAATACTCCAGAGCTGCACTCACCTATTCTGCTGGCTGGGCAGTCCCTGTGTACTACATGACATTACTATCCTGGTCTGATCCAATGAGTGACATCCTGTATATAATATCCAGACCTGCACCACTATTCTGCTGCTGGTGCAGTCCTATTTAACATAATAATTACTTAATCCTTGTCACGCTCCGAGTTAGCAACATCGCTGTATCTATACATACGCCGAGTCTGCACTCACATTCTGCTGCTGGTGCGTCACTGGTGCTACGCTACTGACATCCTTATCTGTACTGATCCTGTGTGGAGGGTAAATACTCCTGTATTATCCCCACAGAGCTGCACTCCTATTTCTGCTGCTGGCATAAGCAGTCACCATGTGCACATAACATTACAATACTTATCCTGTACTTGCATCCTGAGTTACTATCCTGTATTATAAGCTCCATGAGCTTGACAACTCACTCTTCTGGTTGCTTGGTGCAGTCACGTGTACCTACTACATTACTTTCCGTACTGATCCTGAGTTACATCCCTGTATATACTCGCAGAGCTGCACTCACTATTTGTGCTGCTATGTAAAAAAAAAACATAAAGGAAGCTTTCCATACTCTTGGCAACCACTTACCTTGGAACTCAGTGTAGTATCCGAACCAGGATGTAAAGGCAGGGAAACGAATTTCCGCGGGGTGTTCACTGACCATAGCGGCCTGATGGAGGGGCGAGGACAATGGACTGACAAACTCCACAGTGAATAAGAAGTAAAGTATTCACTGGACAAGTGTCACTTGAGGGTGTACCAGTAATGTTGGCGTAACAACAACGGTCCTTATAATAACATCCAACAAAAATGGAAGTCATATTTAACCAGGTGCCAAGGGCGCGAAACACACGGAAAATAAAACCGCAAGAGTGAACGGTTAGTACAGGTGAAACCGAAAGTGCAGCGGAAAACAGAAAAACACACCGTAAAAGATAACCATGCAATAAAACGACAATGAATGTGCCCAGCGGGAAACTGCTGAGAATGAGGATAGGCGGGTAACTTACTTATCCTGAAATCATTGTTGTAATTATGCGCCAATACTGAGAAGAGAGACAAATCATAATACTAGTCATCGGGCAAAACACACCGAGATCGAACCCTTCAACCATCTACCCATTCAAGGAAGCATAAATGGGCAGCACTCGACACGAGTGGTCAAAAAGAAGATCATTACCGCGACAGACATCCTGACATGGTAGGGTGCTGGGGGTACCGAAGGCGAAGATAGAAAAGGTGGCCTTGTGCAAGATCACAGCTGCCGCGATACCAATGGACAAAAAAAACACGGTGTGTTTGAATGCCCAGAACAGGATGCAGGGTACGTTAGATTCATACAGTCAACAGCAATTAAAAGACAGATATGATGCGGAGTAAGAGGGGGGGTTGCGGCGGGCTCTCAGCAAAAAAAAGCTGCACCCAAAAGACTGCCCACGAAACACAAAAAAAATGGAGAAATCACAAAGTACAATTTTTCCCCTATTTAGCCTAAAAGAAACTGAAAAAAAACAAATTTATTACATTTTTTTTTAAAAGGGGACGATAAAAGCAGAAATATATCAATTAGAGGGAAAACACCCGACACCCTAGCTTTTACCCCATTAAACTACCAATAACTACACAAACGTCCCAGGAATCAGTAAATCGGGGGGTGAGATTGAAATGTCGTTCAAATATACCCAAAGTTTTAATGATGAGAATCTCACACCATATTAAGCCTTTAAAAAAAAAAAATAAATCACCAAATCACCAACAGTCATGTGATCATAAGAAGAGGCGATTTTACTTCTTCAACTAAGGGTCCAGATATCATTATTAGTTTGGTACATATAAACCGAAACCCTGCTGGTTTCATGATTAAATGATTCCACATTATTCACATATCACAACGAAGCGTCCCACTTGATTTTATTTCTGCTGATCTTACAGAAACTAGAAGTTACGATAGGTGAAAGGGCAGAGATTTGTAATTAAAATCTGAACCAAACTTATTCCGTACTTGCTGATACTAATTCTAGTCTGCGAGTGGGGTTCTGCATGACCCATAGCAACATTAAAAATAGAAACAACCATTAGGACATATGCCTGGTGCGAAAAGAAAAAAACTAGAAGAGGTAGACTGTGTAAGACATCACAAGAGAAAACATGACAACCGGGGAGGACACATACAACACGAACCAGAGCCTCGACAAGTAAGGAGTCACAATGGAGATATGTGTGGGGTCAAAGAGAAAATTTTATACAACTAATATGGACCACTGTAAGATGTGGCAGATGAAAACAGGAACACATTCATAAAAGAAAACACAAACAATTTATGATTAGGACAATGTAAGTTAAAGGTACACCCGTCGACACAAATTTTCCAAGTACAAGTAAATTTCTAAGACAGCCTGATGCGACATAACTGACCCCACTTCTTTCGGATAAACTGTTTCCCTGTCATGACCTGGCATCATATAAGAGGATGTATCCTAAAGCCAAACTAGCCCTCACCATCTACTGTACCTCCCACGGGGGACTGTCCCATGCCATCGGGTTCTGGTGCTCAAAGCCGAGTCGTGTCCAGGGGGATGGTCATCATGGGAAAGGTCCTTTAACCCCCATATGTGCATCTGAGCACATGAAACACAGCACCTCCATGGACTTTACTCCTCGCCAGCCTCCATGGAGATGCTGTTTTTCATGCGTCAGATACATACTGAGGGTTGCACTATAACCATGAAAAAGGTGATAAACAATAACCGTAGAATGACACATACAACAACCGTGGAACAAGAGAGATATAGAGTATCCCCAGAGCGTACAGAGCTACTCTCACATGTAAATTACACAAAAGTACGCTAGCAGATCATAGGTACTTAGACCTGTCAATCAAGGACACAACAGGAGGCTGGATGCAATTCCAGTAGCATAACTCCTGCATATATAGGGCCTCATAGGACTCTTTATCATGGTGGGATCGGCGTTAGCAGAAATCATAGGCAGGTAAAAATATGTAAAAGAGATAGCATCGAAGTACAGAAAATACAGGAGATTACCGAAGGCTAAAGCTGGCCACGTCCCACGAAATGTCCTGAGGCTTGTGAAGGACTGGTCGGTGCAATATGAGTTGCCCACCCCGACTTCAGTGTGCTCAGCACCTGTCCTATCATCTGATCTGTAGAGAAAGACCAAATCATCTCCTAATACCAGATCCTTACTGTATCCATTACTGTATGGGATACGTATGACGTATGTTTGGACAAACAAAAAAAAACAAAGTAAAAAAGTAAAGGATACAAGCAAAAGCCAAAATAAACAAGTACATTCCCGTGAAAAAGGGCATCAAGGCGGTATGGATGGTATGACGCGGGCGTATCGGCTTGCCTGTGGTCTACGGTTGATCTGATGGCCGATCGACTGCCCGTGGGATACGTATGAAATAAATGATAGTATGGGGATAAAACGTAATAAAAATTAGCTGTCTTAAGATAGTGGGCATAACTTACTATGTCTGGGGATGACTGCGCAAGCTTGCCCGTGGGATAATACTCTGAATGTATGCGTGAATACGTATATGTTGCGTGCTGCCCGGGGGATACTTATGATGTAATGCGTGCGCTGTCCCTTGGGGATACGTATGTGGGTGAAGCGGATAGACGGCCGGGGTGGGCTCAGGATGACGTGAATGTATGGGTGGACAGGGTAACTACTGTATGAATGTGGTCGTGTACACATACGGCCCGGGGTGACATACGTATGTTATTCGTGCGCTGCCCTGGACATACGCATTAGTGAGTATGTGGGGATAGTCTTATGTCCACTCACCATTGGTTCGGAGCGTCTTTTGGTTGCCACTAAGCCAGCACTGTATGGGGGAAAGCACAGGGAGTAAGTCGAGACCATTACTACGCCCTCGCCGTCCTAACCTTCCCCATCATTTGTCCTGCAAAAGCCGGTACAACACGAACCTGGCCCAGGTGTTGTGGCAATGCTGGGAGTGGCGGGGGCAATAGGAGTAAGTGGTCAGAGCAGGGGTAATGTAACTCACCTGCTGGGTGGGCAGACTCACATAATCAGTTGATGGATCTTGCATCCAGCCGCAGCTCTATACATGTGAGGAGTCCACGTGAGTGGGGCTGACCCCCGCTTCTCCTTAATGTAGGTGGGCAGGATGTTGGCAGCGTTCACCAATGTGAAAAAAAGAGGGAGGGAAGGGGGGGAGGAGGAATGGGGGACAAAAAAAAAAGGAAAAACTATAAGGGGAGAAAGAACGGAAGGGAAAAAAAAAGAAAGGGAAAAAAAAAAAGAAAAGAAAAAGAAAAAAAAAAAAAAAAAGAAAACAGATAAAGACACACTAGAAAAAAAAAGAAAAAAAAAAAAAAAAAAAAAAACCACCCCCCGCCCACCACAGTCTGACTAGCCTCAACAAAACCACCCGACCCGCATAGATTGCGGTGAAACCAAAAACCCTCCCATCCCTCCCCCTTCAATCTGAACACACAAGACACAAAGTAAAACAGTGGAAGGAAGTGTGTGAAAGAAAAACAGTGCGAAAGGGGACAGCGAAGGCCCAAATGAAAAACAAAAAAAAAGAAGAGCGTGTAGACGTGGCACAGGGAGACAACTCCACCTACACAATGATAACTTAAGACGAAAACTGTAAAAAAAATCGTGAGTTGACACTTGAAGAAAGTGGTAGGCAAAGAAAAAAAAGAAAAAAAAATAAGGAACGAGGCACGGGCGGGAGAAGAAAATAATACGGGGAGGGAGAATGGGGCGCCCCGCTCGGTTGGCGGGGGCCGTCCGCTGAGAGTAGAGGTCGGCGCACGCGTCGCTGGGGGGAGGAGGGGAATAAAACGGGGGGGGAGAGTCTGGAAGAGGGTGTAAAAAGGTCGGGATGTGTTTGGGTTAATATCTTCTTACTCGGGGTCTAGTCCCCGCAGCTTCTTATGGTAGGACATGTGGTTTTCTGTGTGAATAAAATAGGGGGCCGACGAAATCACATAAGAATGCGGACGCTTGAGCCACAGCAGAATCGCTGCGAACACTGAACACGAAAAAAAGAATGAGAGACGAGAAGAGCAGGCGGGAACGCTGCTGAAGGGGTGGCGAGATTAAAGCCTGAGCCCCCACAATAAAGCAACGAAGGCAAACAGGGACGTACAGAGCGCGGAATGGGGCAAGGTGCTCCAGGTGGGAGACCCTGGCGCGCTTACACGAGGCGTCCCATACGAGGCATGCGGTTCACTGCAGTCCGTGGGTCAGGGGGGGGGTGGGAAGGGAGAGACAAGAGACAGGGGGGAAAGAAGAGAGGAATCGAGCGGAAGGAAGCGTGGAAAGATAGCGCGTAAGATAAGCAGACGAGAGTACAGCCGACGTTACGTCTGGATATTGGAACATTCGAGAGTGTCGGTGTTGGGTTGGTAGTCAGACTAGAAAGCAAGCAAAATGCAGCACGGGGGAAAATGACCCCTCTCCCTCATCTAGTGGAACGGGTTCGGAGAAAGGGGTGAGGCTTAGAAGGGAGATGCGTGGTGTCCGGTGGCGCCGATAAGGGGGGAAAGTGAGGCTAGAGGGTGGGGAAAATAGAGGGGGAAACAGTGACCTGGATCGGGTATGCGTGGAGGGAGGAATGGGAATGGGCTGTAAAAAGGGGGGGAGAGAAGGGGGAAACCGGAGTTCGGCCTGGTAGGGAGGGAGGGGAGAGGACAAGTAGAGGAGGCGGGGGTAGAGGGGGGGTAGGATTTAAAAAGCTGGCCTAAACTGAGTATAGGGGGACGGAAAAAAAAGGGAGGAGAGGAGGGGGTATGGGTTTGCTTACCGTTTTCATTAATATCTGAATGTTTGACCGTCCTCGCATCCCCCGACATGTCTCCCCCCTGTGGTCTTCATCCCGAGGGGAGCGGTTAGGTCGCCCCAGCCGAATGACTGCGGGCCAACCACCAATGTCTCGGAAGCACCCATAGTTGGGCTACCTGAGCTAACCAGTTTCCATCACACTGCCCGTCCACTAAGGTCTCCCCACCCTTGAGGACGAATAAACGCAGCGAGCAGGCAACAAAGGATGAAAGCACGAGCATAACAAGCACTCCAGGAGTGGGGGGGCGGAAAAAGCCAGCGACTGAAACAAACCCCATAGAGCAAAAAAAAACATAGCCGCCCAGAAAGAGCGGACAACCGACAAGGAGTATATGGCGGGAGTACTGAAAGATGAAACAAAAGGACACACTAGGCGGACAACGTGGAAGAAGTAGAAACAGGAGTGCCGTAGTGAAGCCCCCACTGACGGTGCCCCGGCGGTCGGCCGGCCACGCCCCCCCGGTCCCAGGCCTGGTAACGTAACAAACAAGCCAACAAGGAAGCACCACAACTAAATAAACACAAATGAATTACTACGGAAGGTACTGCAAACTAATCAAAGAACTACCACACACCCCAACAGACAAAAAGCACAGAAAGCCCCTGGCAACAGGCACTCAAAACAAGAAATCCCCGGCAAGGGAAACACAGGAGGTCATGGGGATCGCAAAGAAGAAAGGGGGACAAAGATCCTAAAGCGCCAAGAAAAACGCCGGTTGGTGCCCGAACACGTGGGGGTCTTGCAAGACGGGACGGCACGGGACAAATGGACAGCGGTCGCTGTCTGTGTTGGATTTCCGCCCTCACAACATTTACTCAAAATTTCGTCCCACCCCGATACTACCACGTCAACTCATCGCAACACATGACAAACAGTCAAGCCCAGAAGGCCATCAGGGGCAGACAAATCCTGACCGGCTCACACAATCGAAAGGAAGGAAGCAGTCACATGAAGCCTTAACGCACTCATACCAACGCAAAGGCTCCGCACCAAAACGCACCCTGTATTTCACATCGCCCCCTAACCAGACAAGAGCTCGTGGGGGAGGTGTCGGGTGGAGTCAACACACCCAACCAAGCACCGGCACATCGTCTTGGAAGCATCTGAAAGGAAGTGAAGAGCGGAGCGAGGAACGGAACACCACCCTCGGACACACCAGGGAGGGGGAAAAGGCGGATGGGCGGGGAGAAAAGGGAAAAGCTTCCAACGTGCGTGCCCCACGGCGCAAAAACGAAAAACATAGGAGAATGGGGGGGGGACAAATGGGGGGGGGAGGAGAGAGTGACGGGTAGGGTAGCGGAAAGGGGGAAAATGTTACTGACGTACCCCTCTTGGTTCTACGGACTCGAACCTTGCCGCCGCACAACGTTGCACTCGGACGCACCAATTCCTGGACGCCTCCCGTTGCCTGGACTTTGCTGCACATATAACACCCACGACTGGAAACAAGTGGTAGGCATACCCGCTTACAGTGAGATTCCTCAATAGAAAACACAAACAAAGAAGCACAAACGTGGAAAGTTATCAAGAACAAGAAGTTGCGGGCAATGGGTGTAAGGGAAAGGGAAGGCAATAGCTGGTGGGCACAAAGCGCATCAGTAAACAGAAAGAAAAGCGCTGCCGTAAGGACGGAACTCAGCGACAGAGGAGAAACAACCAGACCCCAACAAACCATAGAAAGATAAAAAATAAGACCGACTGAAGAAACGTAGCAGAACAAGAGAAACGTGGCGAGCAGGAGACGGCAAGATACATGAAAGAGGAAGGGTGATACTAGGAGACTGGCCGGGGAGAGAAGAAGTAGTGAATAAAAGGAAAGGAGGGTTACCGTGAGGTGAAATGCTGCCTAGTGGTCCAAACCGAAGACATCTAACCCGGTCCAGATCCTGATGGACGGTCGGGTGCGCGAAGGGACAGTGTCCCTCACCTTTTCCCCTTATATAGTGAATATCACCTAATATCGGGTACCTCTTATAAAACGGCAGACACAATAGACTAGTTCGGACATGGACCCAGGTGTGAACGACAATGTCAGTGAACCTATTTCTAACACAATGAAACGGTGGCAGGTATAATGAAATTTGTACCAACCTCTGGGGGGAAGCGGGGGGAGGGGGGAAAAGGGAAGAAAAGGAAAGACGTGCAGGGCCTGTATAAGTAGGAGGGGGGGGGGTGCAGGTGGGGGAAAACTAAAGGAAGCTGAACTTAAGAGAAAAGGGTTAAAGGGGAGTACGAATGAACATGAAGGTGAGGAAGGGGATGGAGGCACAAGGGGGAAGTCAAACTCCTCACAAACTATCAACGGTAAGACAACGCTAAAAAAGGAAATGACGACAGCAAAAGCATATAATAATAACGGATGAACTAAAATCTAGGGCAAGGGAAAAAACCATAGAAGATGATCCGGTGTGGGTGGGTAGAAACCTGGGAAGAAAGGAAGAAGCCGGCACGGTGACAAGGGAGAGGCGGGGTGGATGAGGAGGGAAAGGGGGGAAAAAGGGGGGGGGGGATGGAAGGGATATAGGAGGGAAAGGGGGGAAAAGGAGGGGGAATGGAGGGAGAAAGGTAGGAAGATGGGATAGTAAAGTATGGGAGGAAAAGAGGCGGAGAAAAAAGAAAGAAATAGAAGGGGGGGGGATGGAGCACCGGGAGAAGGGGGGGGAAGGGGATAACGGGGGAATAGTGGGGAAGAGGGGGATGTAGGGGGAGGGATGAAGGTAAGATGGGGAGGAGGGATAGGGGTGTGACAGTAGGGGGTACAGGAAGAAGGGAAAATGAATGAGGAAAGAAACGGAAACGGGGAATAAGGGAGGGGGGCGGGGGGAAGAGAGAGGAAAGACGAAACAGGGTAACTAGGAGAAAATAGAGGGAGGGGAAGCAGGGGGGGGGTGGGGGAAAAAAAGAGTTGGGGGAAAGTGAAAAAGGGTGGACAATGAGGGAGAGGGGAAGGAAGGAGAGAGGGGAAAAGGGCCAGCTCACTGGAGTGAAGGGGGAAGAAAAGAAGAGAAAGTGGAGGGGCCCAGTGCAAAGGGAGAGGGAGTAAGAGAAAACCAATCAAAAGTAGTAGAGCATCTAGTATGGACCGAGACACAGACGGTGCAAATCAGAAGCGGTAACTAACGCCTAGAATAGCAAACCAACACATGGGCAACTGAACGAAGCGCACCAATGGGGACAACAGAGGCGACATGAGATGCAGCACGCTGATGCTAACAACGACAACAGAGGGGACTAAACGGAGCCATACAAGGAAAACAATGGGTGAAAGCCGGAAAGAGGCGGGGAATACAAATAACAAGAGCAGAGATAGAAGAAAAGTGAGAAAGTAAAAACCAAAAACCCTCAACAAAAGGGAAGCGAAGAGGACGGACTAGGGGGCTATAAAGAAGACAAACCTGAGCAAGGGAAATGGAAGGGGGATCCTATGACCCTATCCCATGGCATCGCCAGGTGGAGACCACCACTCTCATCTCACGGCGAGCCGAATCCCCTTTTGGCACTCGAAGACATCTCCTCCTGGTGCGGGCGTTAAATAACAGGGGAGAGTTGATCGCTTATGCACGATTTTTGGAGGGGGGGCAGACACAGATGGGGGAGCGGGGGTGAAAAAATAGGTCGAAGTGGTGAGGGCAGGGAGCAAAGGCTAAATTAAGGTTGTTGAAGAGCGCGGGGAACAAAAAGGAATGAAAAAAACGAGGCAGAAAAAGTAAAATTCCCAAAAGACCGCATAGAAAAAAAAAAGAGACAGGAGGAGGAAATGAAGAAATACACAGAGGAGAAGGAGGGAAGGTACTAATGAAATTTAAAGTGGGAAGAATGAAAAGTGAAAATACAAAGAAGGGCAATAGAAATGGTAACTAAATTTGTGGTCTGTGAAACATGTCAGAATTGAGAAAGCGGGAGATGAGCGATATATACGAGGCTATCAACAAAAAGGAACAGCTGATGGCAAATGCTAGGGAGGGAGTAAAGAGAGAAAAAGATGGCGATGTGACTGTTGAACGGGAGAATGGGGTAATACAAAAAAATGAAAGTAGGTCAAGAAAACGCATTAAGAATCGTCAACATAAGGGGGAAAGCAAAGACATATACTGGGAAAGAATTTCCCAAGGAGGAGGGGAGAAAAGATTCACAAAGGGGTCTATGGAAACACTACATACTACTAGATAGCAGGAACTACGACTGGCAGTACAAGCATGGGGGGCGAACAAAGGGATTTGAAGGACAAATGGTGGACTGTTGGAATGGTACAGGGGGTTAGGGCGTGGTGCGCGAGGACAGTTTGTAGGGGGTGAATAATAATCTAAACACAATACCGAAATAATACAAGTTGAAGACGCAGGGGGGTAGGCTGGGAAGACAGAATGGACGTCAGAGAACATCGAGTAGGAAAAAAAAATTCAAGAGCGGGCGCAAAAAGGACAATACTAAACGAGTGAATTGGATAGGACGTGGGCACAAAAATATGAAAGGTAAAGGTAGGGATAGGGACAGCATGTGAAGCAACACGAAAAACTGACTGTATAAAATAACACATTTTCTTACAAGCAACACATCCGGACGAAAATTATTGCAGGTCCCGCACGCCAGGAGCATAGAGGTCGAGAAACTAAGAGGCTGGGTAACCGCGACGGCAATGCGGGCAGACGTCCCGATCAATGTAAGAATTCACTCGGCACTACAGCAGAATGGCCAGTGCCAAAAAAAAGGACCACCCCACAAGTACATAACGGGCACTGAACTTTCCATTCAAAACTAATATTGTCAATTTCCATCCTTGGACAATCTCCATCTCCCTGAACCAATTTATTCTTATATTTTTCACCTCATCCGATAAGGTCAGTTTTCCCCTGCGCCGGTTCACTCCTCTTCGTCGCTCACCCCGAAGTGTGTTCGTGTCCCCATCTCGGGTCATCCCGCCCTCTTCCGCCCTAAAGAGGATGCATCTGTGTGTTCCTGGGTTGGTTCCGTCGGAAACGGCGTCGATTCCCCGCCCTAGTTTTTTTCCCTTCTTAAATGTCCAAGATTCGGTCCTTCAAGTGGTTTCCTCCCTACATTGATTGCCCTCTTTCGGGCAGCAACAAGAAGGATGTGGTCGACGAACTCCATTTATTTTCTACCAAATGCACACATACCAACGTGAGAAGGGTCATGGGAAGAGACAAAGGGTAATGACGCATCACAGCGCCTGCCCGTTGTATTGTTATTTACTGTTTAGGTCAGTGATCACATACCCACACAAGCACTTACAACGCCCCTGCACGTGCACACACCGCTTACAGTCACTTAAACAATCGGTGTGTGTGTGGTGCTAAATTTTCGGTGTATATACAAAAGTTCACAACAATTTTTCCAATATCACAATTCCTTCATTGTTCTCTCTAGATCTCTACTTGGCTGTCATTCTACGGGAAGCTGTGCACTTCTCTTTAATCCTGTGATATAACATACGGCTCCCCCATGGCTGACCTGTGATGTGCACACTAGTGCACGCGAAGCTGCGTTAAATTTTCACTTATCCTCGGCGCATGTGATGATACACACAAGGTGCATTTTGGCGTCTCCGTTATATCTCCCTCGAAAAGACCCTACACTGTGAATGCAACACAGGTGCACGGCTAGTTATATCCTCGGTCTGTGAATGTCTAACAGGTGGCACGGCTCGTTATATCCTCGGGATCATTGTGATGTCACACAGGTCAGTCACGGCTTCATTCATTATATCCCTGGTCTGTGAATGTTCCAGGTCAATGGCTCGTCTATACATCTACTGTGCGGCCCATCAGCCATTACGTATACATATAATCACTTTTTGTGTCCTTCTCACACTCGTTCTCAATAGTTTCTACACCTTTTTTGGGGTTATTTAATATATTAAGCTCCCTTGTGGCTTACAAAAATTAAGCGGTAAAGTGCATTTATAGGAACATTTTCACCTTTTTAAGTTAGGCCTAATTGGATCAGTCACCTGTAGGGGCAAATACATAATAACATTGCAAAAATTCTCTAAGGGGTGTGCGTTCAAAATTAGGGACACTTTTCGGATTCTTCTCTGTTTTATACCACTAGGGTTCTGCCAAATTGCAATGTTGCGAATGACATTTCTGTCAAATTTGGCTTCTAAAAGGCAACATTCCCCTTTCTTTTAACTGTGCACCATACACATTTTTATACACGTGTGGGGTTACTTCTACACTCGCAGACGAAATAGGTTACACATTTTGGGGGTTAATTACATTTTTTTATCCCTTGTGAGTGCTCATAAAAACGTTAGGGCACCACAATGACCTTTAGAAGAAAATGTTCACCATTTATCTTTTAAGTCGCGTCATAAACCAAACACCTTGACGGACAAATACTCCACGTACGTACAGCTGGTGCGCTAAATGTCTGCATGTTCAGGGGGTCTGCACTGGCGTTGGCGCAAATGCGAGCTGACGGTATACGAGTTGCGGGTCTCCGCTCGTGTTTTGGTGCGATCCTTCTACTGGCGTCTTCTCTATCATGCATCCTTGTCACACTGGCTCATCCTCATAGGATGGCAGGATGTCTGTCAACTGGTGGGGCGTCTCTGGATCCGGGACCAACGCCCTCTTCTTATCCTCCCGTAGGCGCTGTTCCACGGCGTTACCCATTACATCGCATTTTTGAGTACATGCATGGGTGGGGCAATTTTCTTGTGGAGAAATCAATACACCACCGCTCGTTTATCCTGGTCATGTATGTTAAACAGGTGCACGGCTCGTTATATTCCAAAGAGTTATTGTTGGTGTATTATAAGGAAGCCGGGCACCTATGTGACATCACATGACCGGCTGGTGTTTCTGGAATATCATTGCCATCATCTTCGCAGTTTTTACAGTGTCGCCCCCATTGTGTGCCCTGGGGGCAGGGCTTCTCCTTCTCACTTTGATATGATAGCCGCCTTTATACTACCTGTCAGCTCCCTGTACTTTTGAGCTCGGGTGCTCTCCCTCTCCTGACAATTCAGGGCAGAGACATCGTATCCGTCGGAGCCTGCAGTGACAGAGGAGACTTTGCGCCACCCTGTTTTGGGGTAAGTGGATAATGCAGGCGGCTCCTGCTCCTGCACATTAGGGAGGTGTCATACTTGTACAACAGTAAACACGCGTGTATAAGGAGGGCAGTTCACATCTTAGCCCCATCCAAAATTGCTGGAAGACGTCGCTTCCCTTTTTGTTCCCATAGACTCCCTCCGAAGACGCTGTGAAATCTTCAAATGCTGCAGGGCTGGTAAATACGATACAACAAGGTTAGAGGTGGCAGCAACCAGAAGCATATATATGAGCGATAAAGTGGGCGGGGGCTGGTGATCGATCAGTTTTCTTAAAGCTTATAAGGGATTGGGCCATGTCACAGACGAAATCTCCCCCTGTGCGATTACCTTTCCATGTGCTCGACAAATGACAAACAATCTCCCCTTACAAGTGTATGAATTATGAATTCCTGCTGGCCAACATACTAGATGGGGCCTTCCCCCAAATCCATGGATGTACATTCTGGTCGCCACGCCCGCGTTAACATGTCTTACTTCCATTAACTTTCTCCTGGAGGAATAGCAGGACTGTTCTTGGGTACCGTTGCAGAGCGCTGCGTGTCAACGATACGGTCTGCACATCTGAGATCCCTAGTCCACACGTGACCGCCGTGGGTGCTGGGCTGTGCCGACTCACAGTAGGTGAGCTGTCGGGACACAATCCCCATTAACCCCTTGTACAACCGGCCTCGCATAATATGCAGAGACGAAGCACAAGAGAATGTATCCGATGTATGCGGATGTGTATCGGATCCAGGAAAAAGTCAATGATGAGAGCGCATGTGTTCACTGACTGGCTCATTCAACACGGCATGCCACGAAATTATAGACTGGGTCAACTGGAATAGTCACATAGTACTGATTCTATACGACTCCCAAGCATAAGACTTCACTACCCAGATATCCCCCACCCCGACGTCTCCTCCATGAACGGACAAGGGTTAAGTCTCAGTACTGCAGCCTCGTGCGCATTTTTTTTCATTGTTATCTTTTCTTAATATTTTTCTTTCCGCCAATATCTTTTTTTTTTTAAAAAGTTACAATCGTTCTTAATTATGGGTTATGTGTAGAGGGAGGGGGGCTCGATGTCTTTATTAAGCAGAAGGGAATTGAAGTTTGAGGAGCAGTGGGGGGGAGAGTGGTTGGAAGACTAGGATTACGTACAGAAGGGTTGCATACGGGGGGGGGGGCGGCAGGGAGTGCCTGATGGCTGTGCTTGAACTATGATGAAACCTCGGTGGAGTTCAGGCGGCCACACTCCTGGGGTTGGGGCGGAGAAATCGGGGGGGGGGTTTTCTTGTGACAAGGGTCTTCTGTTGTGCCATTATTACTTATGTACAGCTTTCTAGGGGATATATATACTATATATATATCTATATATATCTATCATATATATAGGCTAATGCTCTGTAGGTATCAGTCCACACTTCTATTTGCGCTTTAAAAGAGTTCAACTGGATGAAATAACAAACGTATCTTAAATATAGCACAGCTCATCTGGAGTACAATGCAGCTCTGAGACATCATCAACTATATGTGGACTACTAATACTCTATGATCACACATCACAACTCCCCCCCGCCTAACGGATACAATACTCTATGATGACATCACAACCCGCCTATACGGAGTGCAAATACTCTTAGATGAAATCACAACCCGCCTTACGAGTACATACTCTATGATGAACATCACAAAACCCTCCTAACGGAGTACAATACTACTAGGAGGACATCTCACCCCCGCCTATAACGGATTACACTACTCTAATGATGACATCACAAACCCCCCGTCTATTAGCCGCTAGTACAATCCTCTATGAATGACTCCTCTATAGTATTAGTCACCATAGGTTCCTCTCTCCCACATGCGTCAGGCGATTACTGTGGGAGTTTTGTAAGTTTGTCGCACGTCCAACAGCAGGCAAGCTCGCAGGTATGTATTAGTTGGGGCCATTTAAATCTTTTGGGCATCATGTTCTGTCCATGTTGTTTCTCGGGACTTTTGAGGAAGTGAAAGGAGCAATGTCCGCGAATCCACCACTATTGTATTGAGTAATTGTACTGGAATATGCTGCAATACGGTGAGTCACAGACCCATAGGGGACAAAAGGGGAGGGGGCGGGGTAGGACCACTGCTCATTGTATATGTTGTGTGTACTGATAACAAAAAAGTAAATACAAAAAAATCTCCAAAAAAATAAATGAGGCAAAGAATTAAGCCCCTGTAGAGCATGACAGAATTGTACTCGGTGTGTACAATATAGTGGAGAATCAACCCGCCCATTTATGTATTTCATAGAATACACTCTGGTACTTAGCAACCAGGGATGACGTCATCACACGTTACACCTCTATCCCAGGTCAATGCAATACAGCATGATGACAATCACAGTCACCTTCTATGCCTCCCCTGGTATAAATACACAAATGACATCACGGTCGCCCCCCCCGATTCCCGGTATCATACACAATGTATGACACTCTCTGTGCCTCTCGCTATGCCCGGGTATGTAATCACAATTATGACAATCTAACACGGCCCCCTATGCCCGGGTCTTAATACAACAATATGAACATCACGACCAAACTAAAACACCCACTAGGCCCCCGGGTATAATACACAATGATTAATCACGACAACCACCCGCCCTATGCATGGCCCACTTGTATAACTTAGTCAAGTAATAGAACGAAGAGGAAGAAAGGAGACATAGTTGACCCATAGCTCTATTTACAATCTCCGCGCTTGTCTTCGTTGCCTTCCAAACCACTTTTTCCGAAGTCGGTACTGGGGGTCGTTGGAGAGGGGAGGCTCGGTGAGTAGAGTTGCCCCCTTGTATGAGGTATTTATACACAATGATCCACATCACACAAACCCCTAGGTGCTCAGTCATATACACAGGGATCGACATCCACGATCACTCCCATATCGGGCCCGAGTACTAATACATCACGGGATGACCTGCACTAACCCTAGTCCCGGGTTATACACAGGGATGACATCACACAACCACACTACTCGGCCCGGGTATAATACACCAATGATGACATCCTACACCTCCTATTGCCCGGGTATATCCACAAAATGAACAGATAACATCACGACCCGATGCCCCCCGGGTATAATACACAATGCTGACATCATCACGACACCTATTCCCGTGTATAATACACAAGATGACATCACGACACCCTATGCTCGAGTTATTACAACAATGAATGCCATCACGACAAAACCCTACTAAACCGAGTTAATACACAGGATGACATCACGAACAAACAACCCTAACCCGATTACAACAACACAATGAGACATCACGACACCCGAAAGCGAGCTATAATACACAGTGAATGACATCACCAGGCCCCCTAATACCGAGTATAATATACAAGTGATACATCACACCCCCCACAACCCTAAGCATAGTTAGATACACAGTGATGGCATCATAAGTCCCTCATTAGGCTGATCAGTACATAACGACGTCCATGCACTACACAACAATCGCCGTTGGGTGCTGGCGGTGGACATCACATACCAGTATCACTCATCCTCACCTCTCGCTCGCACCACATGAGGACGGGCCACCTTGCTTGGAGCTTGGCCGCACGCCTGGCGCCTCAGGAGCAGGGCGAGGCGGAGAGAAGAGCGAACATCCAGTCGGGCCATCTTTCTTTCTTGTCTCTCTTGTCTTTCTTCTGCTTTCTTTTCCTGGCCGCTGACACAGGGGAAACAATCACATGACTGCAAGAGCCGATCAGAGGTGACAGGAGGGTGGCGAGCTCATTGCGCTGGTGTCCCACGGTCCTCCACAGGGAGCGGCAGGAGGCGGGTTAAGATGTCCGGGAATATGATGGCAATTGAACGAACTTCAATGACGCATGCGCAGTCCTGAGCCCTGTCGCACTCTACTCCTAAAGACAAGCATGCGCAGTAGTGTCACGCCGGCAGATGGGTCACGAGCATGTGTGGGAGAGGAAGATCCCAATATTCTTGGACTTTTCCCTCCATTTAAGAACAATCTGTGTGAACACGTCCCTAGCTGTGCGAATGGTCACATAATACACATGTACACAAAACAACCCTTCCCAAACCCTTTCCTCGCTTCCATCCATCGTGGTTATTCTCTTGATATCCAAGTGATCGGAGAAACCTGTTTCCCCAAGAACACTGTTACACATCTACATTTAGTGCCACGTCCCACGCACAGCATTAAATAATGTGACAAAAATGAATGTGGAACTATAGCCCAAATATTGACAAAGCATCTTATCCCTGACACAATGACTCAGAAACCCAGAGGAAGAGCCTCGGAGTTCGTCAAATCGCTGGATCTAAAGCGCACATCCATATTCCACAGTGCTGTACAAAATCATGGAGGCACATATACAAACAAAATAAAGATTTTAAGATTTTAACAGCGGTTATTAATAACACGGCCATATGAAATAGGGACGGGACTCACAAGATCTACAAGTCTATGTGCAGGAAGGGGGGGGGGGGAAGGGAGAGGCAAGGAGGTGTATACAAAATAGTATGGGAGTGGACACAATTCACCGGTTACTGAACACACCAATAGCCTAGGGATCTCCAGGACCATTGGAGTCGCAGGATATCCCCGCGGCTGTGCATCAGCAATTCCTTCCAACACTCCCATAGTTCAAAGTGGAGCGAAAAGACACCCACTAACCTTTAGCTCTAAAGCCTTTTCTTCCCGAATTGCCTGTGAGTCCCGCATCAGACCCACAATGATCACTCGTTAACAGTGATAGCAATAACAGGCAAACTATAATCCCCTTTATATTATAATCCCTTTAAGTTGCCCCTACACATCGGCCCTATGCCACCAGCCTGTATCCATGTACTGACTATAAAACTGCATGATTTATAGGCAACTGGACTCTGTATGGATCACTGAGGCTACCGCATCTCTCCTTTCCTGGATACCCTATGGTGTGTTGAGGGATAGCTGGGAATCCATCCTCCATGCACATCACATGCATACTGCTGAGTCAAATCACAGGTGGCTCTAGGCAGTGTCCACAGAATCTAATCCTCAGCAGACAGGTTTTTAACAATCTATTCATGTGTTTCCCCACAAACCTTGGCTTCTCCACCAGGAAATCCAAACCATTCTTCTCCAGTCAACAACTTGAAATGAAAGTGCAATGGTCTATATGAGGTACATACAGATGGTCCAACATGCAAGTCCGCCAAGGATCAGGACCACAGCGTGTCCGCTGAATGGGGGGTCCAGTTGGTGTCCTTTTTTTTTTGTCAAGAAGTCCCTAATACGAACCCCTAATAAGAACAACCCCATCGCATCAGCCCAGACGTACATGTTACCTGAATGGTATACTTAACTTCTCCTTTGGACTGGTGCAATTAGAGGGCTGAAAATCCATTCTTAGGATATCAAAGGGATACGGCCCCCAGCTATAATACAAGTTGCAACACACACCGCGCGTGACCCGAACCCCAGGTGCCTTTATTACTGGCACATACCCACAGACAGCGTTGACGCTGTGTTGGGAAGCGTTACTCTCTTGTAAACTCTCAACACAAAGAACTGGAAAGAAATCGTAATCTTTATTGGAAAGACAGCTACAGAAAACGACATATAAACGTTTTCGGTAGCTCATTGTTGCATCACTCCTACAGACAGTACGACCATTTCATTACAACAATAAATAAAGCAGCAGGTAAGACCTTCCAGGAATGGTAACGAGCCAGATTGCAATGGGTAACAGACCCCCCCTCCCTCACCCCTCCATGAGGCTTAAATCCGTGAAAAAACCCCTTAAATCCATCACCCATCTTACAATGCGTTTAAACTCACAGCACAGCACAGTCAAATGGTTGTGGGGGTTAGTGACCCCCCGTGGGCCCTCACTTGCGGTCTGTAACTAATAGCAACTTCATGTAAAGTCTCCTTCATAGTAACCTATCACCTAGAGCAGCAAAGTTTTAAATAAAATTAAAATAAGGCGCAAACGCAAAGCGCACAATGTACTGTTATAACTCACCTGGTGGGTGTGCTAGATCGCCCTCAACTCCAAGGGCTCGGGGATGGACTTTCTAAAAGTAGGAAAGGCATCTGGTGTGTGGACGGGATCTCCCGGGTCGCGCTCTTCGTTTGGTCGCTCCCCTCTCACCCCAAAACCTACCTATACCAATCCCCTCTCTGCCTTCAGTTTCCTTAACTAACATAGTGAGGGTGACAACGGGTAGCTTAGCTCCCAGTGAAAAGCAGTGCCTTCCTTATATGGGCGGCATGGGGGGGGGGACTTCAGCTTGTGGACCTTTCCTTACCTTGGATGTGTCTGTGATGGCTTTTCCTCATCTCTACCTGCGAGGTGACATATACCCTGAGAATACAAGGGGCTTTACTTCAGCGGACGTCATGGCGATCCATGATGGCACGAATGTATCCTATCACCGGGGGAGAAATAGTTTTAAAATTCAAAGACAACCCGTTTTAAAAAATTATAACAATTTGTACAGTGAGCCACTACCCTACCTATCCTTGGGCAGGGTACTGTGTACTGCTGTAACGGCCAGTACTTCTACCCCTCGGGTTACCAGAACTAGTTTTTAGGCACCAAGCTCCTTTTTTGGGGGTTTAAATATTTATGCTACGGCCCCAAGGTCGCCTTGTGGCTTACCACAACACAAAGAATGGGCAAATAGCTGACAGTAGCTAGCGCATGGATGCAAAAGTTTAACACTTTGCATGCCGGACAGTATTCTTAAACTTTTCAGGGTGCGAGGTCGAGACAAATGACATTTTCAAACGCTTTGCGTTTTTTTGAAAAACGAGTTTTTATAACCTCGCTGCGTTAGACGCGTTACCATGCGTCTGGCTGATGGTGATCAGTTTTTTTGCTAATTGGATCTATTTTTTTCGTTATCTCAGCTCGGGGTAAGTGTACTGTATGTGAGGGAGCAACATGCCATAGTATAATTAGGCTGAGTCATTACGCGCCACCAAGTGACTGACTCTCAATGTAATCCCCTACAGTGCGGGCCTCAACTCCACTAAAGAAAACGGGTTCCACTCCCTCTTATTATACATTTTACATGATAAAGCTGTCTGACGCAAACTAGACAGTCGCCGTTACCCCGTTTATTCACGTTGTATGGAACTACTGCCATATCAAGAAAGTAGGGACCGGCTTTCTTACGTCATTAACCCTTTTAACCCATAGTGACGTATAATAGTGACGTATCCAGTCCAGTGCTCTTTGTACTCTCAGTGATAATAACGAGGTCCTGTGAGAATCAAGGAGCTTCGTTTTTGCTGTAACTGGGATATGTAAAGTAACTAGGTGCTTACAGCTCCCTGCTGTCTTCATGCTTCTCTCAACTTCTCCACCCACAACTTTTAGTTTGTTTTATTTTTCGGAACTCGCAGCTAGTTCGGAAAACTGCTTCCCAACCATCTTGCATCGTCAGTCATTCATATCAGGTCTTAGCCGCACCTTTCGGTCTCGCGTCGTGCAGGGCGGGCACAAGGAGAATGGTCAGTCAGTGAACTGACAATGCTAATAAATAGACATAAAAATATCATTACATCAAAATAAACAGAAAACAGGAGTGGGTGTTGATCTCCTTCCAAGAATAGAGATCAGAAAATAATAAAACAAAAAAGAAACAACCCAGAGCCTGAACCAGTGAAAGCAGATTTTTCCTTACCAATTATTCCGACATACCACAAAAAATGGACCACATCACATGAAGTGACCATCCACCTACCATGTCCACCAACAAAAACAAACAAGTATCTTTCAAAACATCTTGGGGCTTCTAAAAGGCAAACATTCCCGGGGTTGCCGGAAAAAAAAAAAAAAACACAAAAAATAACACTCGAACCACCTGTACCCAAACCCTCCAGCTTGACAAGTCTTCATTGGCTTGCGGTACAATACGGTTGTATCTTAAATGTTGAAAATCTAAACCAACATAGCATTATAATAAATATCACAGGCGGGGGCACCACCGTTGTCCTTTTCCTTTTCTATCACCCCATGTCTACCTACCCTTTATCTATCTCCGTCTTCTATTTTATTTCCTGCTCTCCGACCATATTTCCTTGTTATATAAGCTGACCTCTTCCCTATGAGCTCCACTCGTCCCCTTCTCAATTTCAGTCGTTCCTAATTTCTTTACAATTGCGTGAATCCCTAGAGGGAAGATTTACTGTCCAGTTACATACAGTGCACACTGTGTTCTACAATCTTCAAGTAAAAACAAACAAGCCAAAAAAAACGCTAAAAAACTTCCCAGCAATGCCTAACATTGGGGTGTGTCATGTATGTGGTGCCCTCGACCAGAGCCAACGTCAGATACTATGATCTGAATCAAACAATTAAATCAACAGCCTGATTGTCGCTCTCCCACACAAAAGAGTTTGTGACCCTGCTAATACAATGAATTTTGCGTTCAGTTTTCACAGTTATGTCCAGCGTAGGAGTAGTCTTATCCGACATGCCGAGAGGGAGATGACTGGGCTCAGGTAACACTTCTAGATTATATAAACGTCCAATGCCTAAAGACAAAAGGGGGGCAGTTATATCAGTACATGTTGTACTCTCCTACCAACCCCAATCTGTTTCATATTTCCACCCAATGATCACCTACCGCACTCAGCATCAGCACATCTGGGTCATGCTTTAATTTTCCTGAAAGGGAAAAAAAAAAGCTCAGTCGTAGTAGATATGTGACTACACAGTAGATCAGGATACCTTGTATAAAGCTAATGCGAGGAGTCTTACTCTGTCAGGACAACATGTGGCACACCAACTCACACATTGTACAAGGCGCTCCTCAGATAAAGTCATCCCTTCATGATATACCCAGCTCCTGAAAAAAGATAAAAAAACAGGTGAATGGGAAGTAGATACATCATGCACATCAGATCACCCATCTTTCCAATAATACGTACATATAAATAACACTGTATGTATCGAAGGAAAAAATGGGAAGTATTCATTTCACTGCAGCAACAGTAATTACCATTTTGATAGGATCCGAACGTTTGGCTAAATGGGCTTCTACGCTACCAGGATCCACAAGAACTTTTGCCAACATGCAGACTGTGGGCTCCAGCTGCATAGTTTTAGTGTAACCTTAAGCCCCTCATGCTCATTTGCAGACCATACTTATCCTGACAGTAGAAATGTCCTTTAATGACACACTCCAAAGACCTGATAGACAACAGGGATGAGACTATCATTTTAGGCACTGACCTTTCGGCACCACCGGCACACCACTTGCCATACGAAGAACAAATGAGTGGCCACTTCTTTGTAAAACATCTATTACAGCAGTGGAGTCCTAGGAGAGGGGGACACAAACATTTTCAATGAAAAGAAACACAGGATATACAACATTTATCCTCTCATATTAGTGAATATATAATGCACGCAAAAACACTCCCATCGCATTGTCCTCAGGGTTGCCTCTATGCCTACACTTCAGATACCTGGAATACGTAAAAAAATGAACTGTGACCTTTATTTTAGGACCAATAGTCTCCCAGTCCCATTTTGGATACAAACTACGAATTATATTGTAACTGCCACAGTTGGTAACATACCAGCTACCGTTAGGGACCACCCCCCCTACTATGACCTTGCTCTATTCTATACCACCCCCAACAGGTTTACGGATCGTCCATACAGCGATCTTGTAGGGTGCTCTGCAGATGGTGATAAAGTGGAGTGTCCGGACTGACCGCTTCTCGAATCCAGATTCTAATACTAAAACCATCTTTGTTGTGCACCCGCAGACTATTCATGTACTATCTGTAAGTGAAGTCTTTTAGAGATCACATGAGTTAGAGGTCAAAATCCAAGTTATGAGAGGGTGTTATCGACATCTTATTATCAGGACCTGGGTTCGCTGTACTCAGCATTGGATAACTAATACCTACTGATTTATTTTTTTTCTAAGTTGGGGCTAGATTACCTTTGGATGTGGGCACTGAATTCTAGTGCATACATAGCCTAATTACTTATTTCTAAGCCCTTGCTATTGCACGTCATCCAATCATAACTTCCTGATCCCCATTTACACAACCTACAACTCTCAGCAATGCCCCCAAACTGGTTGACCACCTGGGGTAAAGCACTACGCTGCCTAGTCAGGTAGAAAAGCTTACCTGACAGCCACCAAAGTTACCACCACATTTACAATGTATGTTCAAGTCTCTGCAAATGCCCATATCCAAGTTAGTACCTATGCCCCGAATAACATCAGATTATGGTGGGTCTGATGCCGCTGCTCCAGGCTTCCATCCATTCTACAGCTGAATCAGTCTGGGTCTTCACCTATTACTACTATCCTTTGAGACCACCTTCTATAACCCCTGGCAGACTCTTTGTAACCCTCAGAGTGGGAGTTTTAGTTTCTACAACAGGTATGTAAAGGTGATATCCTTACTGGTCCATACCCAGCGTAAGTGCCAACCAGCCCCCGGTGTTCACTGTACTTGTAACATGGCCCGAAATACATGCGCCTTAACGGGGAACGGCCAGCTCCCACCAGCGGCATCTTACCAACATAGTCTGCAGAGATCTGGAAAAGCAAACAAGAGAAGATGTTATAATATCTATAATGTGGGGCACTGAATTTACAATAATCCGTGCTTGGTCTCTGCAGGTTACAGAACATTTCATCACATAAAACCCAGTAGTGACGGCACTACCCAAACAAATCCTAGAAAACAAAGACCACCACGCAAAACAAGGCCACAGTCACCCAGACTTTCTCTACAGTCTGGCATTGACTTTAGGGGTTGGGGTGCAGAGTCTGGCGCCGGGAAAGTTGGGTGACAACCTGTGAGAGCTGTAATGGATGCATTATGATTTAGGCACCCAGCTGTTCCTGATCAATATAGTGACAAGGTTTAAGTCACTTTTGCATAGTGTAAGTTCCCATGAGACATATAGTTGTATGTGATGGAGATTATTTCTGAGGTCAAATCCAAATTTGATCTTCGTTTTGCCATAAACCCGTATTCCCATCACGCCGCACGAACCCCCATCTCCTCCGGGGAAGCTTTCAGGAAGCCCGAGGCTTCGGCCTAGTACAGCGGCACGGGCAGCCTCTGGCTTCACTGCCGGCTACAGACACCGGAACGTTTCCCCGGGGTCTACCACCTCGTGTGGTGACGTGATGAACGGGTGGAGGCTGTCACCAACACCGAAGCCGAGCACAGATGGGGGGCCGGGGATGTGGAAGTCCTGGGGGCCGCCATCTTTGGGATGTATCCTTCCCCACTCACCTGGGGAGGCAGGGATTTGTGAGGAGGCTTCATTCAGACGAGTCCTTCCACTAGTTCTTATGTCACCCTGCAGCCCGCACGCTCACTAGTGGAGCTCGTGCCCCCAACATGGCGGCACCCAGGCCCCGACATCAGCCCTTCCCTGCAATTACACCATTTACACCAAGCCATCTGCAATGCGTGTCCTGAATGAAACAACACGAAACAAAACACAACAGTGTGTCACCTGTCCTGTGCACAGCTGAAGGTTTGTTTTACCATTTGTCAGATTCTAAAGGCATCTACTGGCATTCAAGGCTTCACACTATACAGATTATGTGTGTTGTATGATGTGTATATCGCTGTTGTAACCTATATACCTTTACCTATCCTGATCTCCCCCCCTTTATTACAGTCTGTCCATCCCCACAGGAACAGCTACCGAGCCGTGCAGAGCCAGGACTGTCTGTGATGGAGGACGGCTGCAGGCGTGATCACAACTTTCCCCTATAGCCGTGCAAACGATAAGCAAAAGTCCCCCTAGCTGCTTTTTCCCACTGATTGGGGTCATGGAAACATTTTAGAGGATCCGTAGAAAACACTTAAAGTCAAACCTGTCATCAGATATAGGTCTATAAACCACTACCAATATGTTACTAGCAGCCCAGATCATGTTTCTTTCTGCCGCGTGCCTCATCACCAAAATCAAATTTGAAGTGAATGTCAAATCGGTTTTAATAAAGTCAGAGCAGCGGAGAAGTTTAAACACTGAAGGTCAAAGCTCTCCTGCCTAAAAACGCCTCCTCTCCTGTGATGGGACTCATGCATCGGACTTCAGGAGATTTTGTTAGTGATGTGTCTTGATGTCGGACCATCAATTACAATGGGTGGCTTTCTGAGGAAAGAGCGCTTGACTTCAGTGTTTAAATCTCTTGCCACCCTTGGCTTTCTGCAACCGCTTAACATCTCCTTCAAAGTGATTTGTGGATCTGCCAACTCAGTGGGTCATGGAAGAATGTGATCGGAAGGTGTTCAGCTGCTTGACAGTATACTGGAAGTGGTTTATTATGTCAATTTCTCTGACATGTTCCCTTTAAGTATGAAAAAGAATGGTTTGATAAATGACCATGAAATCATCGATGTGCATAAAAAAAAACGATTGTGCCCTTATTCTACGGTTCGGGTCAATCAACCTAGACGTCATTGGAAAAAAGAAACTTAAAAAAAACTGTTTGATGCGTCAGAATAGTAACAGGGATCATTATTTTAATTTTCAGCACTGAGCAATTTAAACACAAAAAATGCATGTCGATGTGATTGTCCCTACTCTATACAACTAATGAGAGTCAGTCTTAATTAATATACTTATTAGCAGTGATTACTCTTTATTTTCCTCGTGTTTTGGTTGTCCCGCTTCTCCTCATCCCAATTCTTCATTTGTACCGCACACCGTCGCCGTCCTCGGAGCTGCCAGATTCTTCTTACATTTGTATTGCATTAAGTCCCATTATAAGAGATTACTTTGCAAATCCCTTCATAAAGGATAAGACACCAAGAAGGAGTCGGGGAAGTAAAGCTCTTCTTATGCGCAGCGCATGAAAGTGGTCCCAACGCTCCGAGACACAGCGGTGCCGGAGACGTTGGCTGGCAGATTCTTAAAATATAGGTCTGTCAGACTCATAATAGATTCTTACATTATTTGATTCACAGTTCATCTTAGAAACGTTCATATTTTAGAAGAATGTCAGAATTCTCTGCGGAGCCGATTTAGGCCTCCAACGGGAGGAGGTCCACAAAATAATCTCGTAACATTACAAGAGAAATAATGGGATCTGTATAAATATTTTGCACTTTTTTGATGGAGAAAAGTGATAATTCTCCTTCCAGAGGGACATGGCTCCCAATGTCTTCTCTTCCCGATGGGTCGTCGATGATGATGACATCACATTCATTGTGCAAGTAACACCTGGGGACATAACTGGCCTCAGCAGCCAGATATCAAGCCAAGTATTGTCCCAGACAGTAGTGGATTACAATATGGGCAGTTTGGGTGGTAGCCGGGGGCCCAAGTCTTCTAAGGTGCCCATGGCCACCCAAATCACCTACCAAATTTTAAACTGAGGACCTTCACCTATGAAATTGTTGTACATCTTTTCCGACTCTCATTACGCATGTACTTAAGAGCTAATTTAGGACCTTTGAAAGTCCTCCAAAGGTGCTGAAATGGCAGCTTGAAAGCATCAGAAGGGACACATCCTCCATTCCCCAAAAAGATGATTCTAGTACCAGATGTAGGAAATTATTCCAGACTTGTAGGGGCCTTAATAGTAATACAGCCCAGGGCTCATGTCTTAGACTACATTCACACTGCTGTTGCCCGCCCGTACTGTACCGTAGCGGGCAACGGCAGTGCACAGGGAGAGGAGGAGGAGGTGAGCTCCCGTAGGGCGCCTTGCGCCCATTGCCGTCTATGGAGGACATATATCGGCCGTATATACATCCTCCATACGGTAGTGTGAATGTAGCCTTAATCCGCGTTCCCAGACATCATGTGGAATGAATGTGATGTTATTACTGGTAACAGTCACAAATAGAGCCAGCCACGCATTACAGATGGGTAGGTACAGGTTGGATTAATAATTTTTGTGTTTCCTAAGGATAGGCCATTAATATATCCATGGTGGGCAGTTGACCAGCCCTTACATCAAGCAGCACTTTGCGCTACATGGGCATTGAGTTAATGGCTTCTGGCTCCATGACCACTGACGGCAGGTCTTGGTTTCCCACAATCAACTAATGATAGCCCATTCTATGGATAGCCCATTAGTTAGGTATTCCTGGATAACACCTTTAATTAATTGCCTATTGAGTTTTGGTCACCAGAAGCCCAACTTGAAACTGGTTGGACACATTGCTAATCGGCACTGGGCGCATCAATGTGTTGTAAAAAGTACTGGTGTCATTGAATGTGGAAGGGAAGACTTTGACTATCTGAAGTCAGACCTGACGCCAGCACCCGGCCAACCCGGGCAAGTGCCGGGGCCCCGGGGGCCTGGAGGGGCCCACTCGGGCCCCCGGATCAATTGTGCCAGTGTCGCTATAAGACACTGGTACAATTGATCACCATCTGGATCAATTACTTTTCTGCCTCTATGCTTCGTGGTTCTCACAAAGTGGCGCTCCGCACTGTATGCGACGGGTCTGAAGCCGGCGCACATGATGACGTCATTGGATCACATGTGCAGCTTCAGGGCCGGTGCGTACTGGAGGCCCAGGCCAAAGTCAGAAGGCAGCTGCAGGGGGGTCAGTGTGTATACAGGGGGAGGAGGGGGTCAGTGTGTCTACAGGGGGAAGGAAGGGGGTCAGTGTGTCCGCAGGGGGGGGTCAGTGTGTCCGCAGGGAGAGGGGGACAGTGTAGCCACTGGAGGGCGGCCCACGAAGGGGCCCACTGAGGCTCTGTCGCCCAGGGGCCCACTAAAACCTGGAGCCTTCCCTGGTCATAGTTCTAGTTGATCCAACTGTCCACTTTTGGGAGAAGGCAAGTATCGCTTCTTGGCCTTTTGGCTAAGATCATGTGTAGTAGGAAGCAATATGGCGGAATAAATATCCAATACCTGAGCCAATGAAACCGCACAAGTGCTATAAGTCGTAATATTCAAAGAAATCTTTCAAGAAGTATTTTGTGGGTGTCTCAGCAGTTGAACCCATGTGGGAATCTCAACAGTAGAGATCATGAGATTCTACTGAATTCATCTATTATTTCCAAGAATGTCTGCAGCTAGCAGAAGGATCAGGTTACATGCTTCACATTGAAGTCTATGGAATAGGAAGGGGTAGATATCAGTAGGTTTTTTTTATCTTGTCCAAGTGTTTTATTAACATTAATACTACTCTCTGCTCCTCTATAATGTCTTGTAGGTTGCCTCAGCTGCTTCCGAGTCGCAGAGAGTTAGGAAACACAATCTCCTGTTTTTTATATGAATTGTCTATTGGAGACATCATAGCAGCTTTAGGACAACTGAGAATGAGTGATTGAGGCTTCAAAGGAGAAAACTGCTAAAAATGCACAAAACATGTTGCATAATGGCCAGAATTGGTGTAACTCCCCATTTATACAAGTATAAACTTTAAATATAACACAAATTATGACCCTCCACCCCCAGAATATACAATTGCATGTACCATGTATTTTAATAAGGCATATGAAGTTGGGATATGATCTTAGATTAAAACTTTCATATCATTTTCATTCCTTTGCAGGTAATATGTGCAAATATAACCGGTGGTGGGAAACTTGGAAATTTAAAATCAGGAGGCTCCATATCCACACTAAAGCATATATGGACAGAAAGTAACAAAGACTTGTCAATCAGTCGACTCCTATCACAGACTTTTCGTGGTAAAGAAAACCAAACATCCCTGGATATGCGATATGATACTCCAGAGCCGTACACAGAACAGGAACTCTGGGAATGGCTGAGGAACTCGACAGATCTTCAGGGACCTCGTTCCAGATCCAAAAGGCGGCCAATCGTTAAGACGGGAAAGTTTAAGAAAATGTTTGGCTGGGGGGATTTCCATTCCAACATCAAAACTGTAAAGTTAAATTTGTTGATAACAGGGAAAATTGTGGACCATGGCAATGGAACATTCAGTGTCTACTTCCGGCACAACTCTACCGGTCAAGGAAATGTGTCCGTGAGCTTAGTCCCTCCCACCAAAATTGTGGAATTTGACTTGTCTCAGCAAACGGTGATTGATGCTAAAGATTCCAAGTCCTTCAATTGCCGTATCGAGTACGAGAAGGTCGACAAGGCTACCAAGAACACTCTTTGCAACTATGACCCTTCAAAAACATGCTACCAGGAGCAGACCCAAAGTCACGTATCCTGGTTATGCTCCAAGCCCTTCAAGGTGATCTGTATTTATATATCCTTTTATAGTACAGATTATAAACTAGTACAAAAGGTGTGTCCCGATTACAACTATCACAGTGACACGCCCTACTTCCCTTCTGGTTGACCATAACATGTATGCAAGACTTACCTCTAAGGAAACCATAAAAACAAAAGGTGACTGGGCTGGAACCGTATCCAAGAAAGTCCCATCAATTGCCTGGAATGTGTCTACATAAAAAATGATAAAAAAACAAAAAATTACAAAAACAACAACAACAAAAAAAAACTTTTGTATTGGAAAGTTATCAGATGCAATTGACCTCCCACCTCCTTCCCCCGATCCCGCCGTAGTCCATTTACTAGGTGTAACTCACTGTGGAAATAAAGGGAACACACGCAAACACGCACACAAGTCTAAGTGTCGAAAAAAACATAACATTTCACAAAAACATTCAGATGGAACCAAAAAGGATTAGCCATACTGAAGTCTGTATTGATGGTATGGAAATTGCACCCTCTTACAACTTGAAACCATTGTACAACTTTATCCCAGGAGGTATTGCTTATTCTAGAAGATGATAAGTCTAAATTTTACAATTTAGGACAATGTTGTATCTTAGGTGTGTGCCATTAGGACGAGTCCTCCCGGTAACCATGAGAGGCCCAACGAACATAAGACAAAAGGAGGCACATTGATGATGGTGAATGGAGTCAATTGGAGCCCACTTTATATAAAGATGGAAACCCATTTACAATTTACATGTCCTATCGGGTCAACCGAGAACCTGTCATGTTCTTCTTCCTGAAAATCGAAGTCTGAGAAGTGTTGACCTAAATTTGTGTAAGTTGTGAATGGTGTCCATCTTTCTTACAGTATATTGTATACTTCAATATCCTAGTCTACATTTGTATGAATGGTTTGTATTGTATATAGTTTAACCAGTGTTCCTTGAGCAGCTTCTTAATATAACTAGTAAATGTCTCCGCTTGTTATTGGTTAAATTACAATCAGAGGATTTGAGGATTTCATGTTTATCGACTTAGCTGTAAAACTTCATAAATACGAGAGGACATAACTATGTATAAAGCATTTATTCTGCTAAGTATTGTCGAGAGCTGAACATATACAACATTGAAGTCTGTATGCATTTAGATATTTTATTTCTGGAAGAGAACATTAAAAAAAAGGTGAATTGTATATAAAAATAAAATACATAACGTTGAATTAAAAAACAAAAAGTGGAGTCGTCTCAATCGAAGAATGGACTAAAAACGTACCTATGGCCCAATAATGGGTTAGACTCGTAAATAATACTTCTATATGGTGACAAAGCAAGGATCCAGTTCACTTCCCAAAATTTTTGCCATGTAGTGCCTCAAAGTTGTCCATAGGCCCGAGGATCCATTCACAGGTTTGTTAGAGTTCACTAAGAATGTGGCATGAGCTTACACCACCATAACGATATAGTTTGACATTTGAAGGCCTTGATGGTCAGTTGTCATCTTTCTCAGATTCTATGAAATTTTAGATTTGAGCAGAGGAATAATCCTGCTGAAAGAGGCCAGTAATGAGCTCTACTGCCATCGAGGGGAGTACTTGGTCTATACAATGGTCACAAAGTTGACAAATGTCACAGTAAACACCACATGAACCTAAGGTTTCAAGCAGAATACTGGATTACTGTGGAGGTCTCTTCTTCACACAATGCTTTCTGGGGCAAATTCATCGACAGGTAAGTGACACACACATACCTGATTGCTTAAGAACACCTTCATCTTGGCACAAGTCAATACCCTGTGTGTCCTGACACCTTTCTATCATAGCCAGCAGGTGTCAGGGGTCAGCATGGGCGCTCTGACCTCTCTGTGACTACACCCCCCATACACAGCGAGCTGCCATGTTCTGTGTGTCCTGACACCTTTCTATCATAGCCAGCAGTGGTCAGGGGTCAGCATGGGTGCTCTGACCCCTCTGTGACTACACCCTCCATACACAGCGAGCTGCCATGTCCTGTGTGTCCTGACACCTGTCTTTTATAGCCAGCAGTGGTCAGGGGTCAGCATGGGCGCTCTGTCCTCTCTGTGACTACACCCCCCATACACAGCGAGCTACCATGTCCTGTGTGTCCTAACACCTTTCTATCATAGCCAGCGGTGGTCAGGGGTCAGCATGGGCGCTCTGACCGCTCTGTGACTACACCTACCATACACAGCGAGCTGCCATGTCCTGTGTGTCCTGATACCTTTCTATCATAGCCAGCAGTGCTCAGGGGTCAGCATGGGCACTCTGACCCCTCTGTGGCTACACCCCCATACACAGCGAGCTGCCATGTCCTGTGTGTCCTGACACCTTTCTATCATAGCCAGCAGTAGTCAGGGGTCAGCATGGGCGCTCTGACCCCTCTGTGGCTACACCCTCATACACAGCGAGCTTCCATGTCCTGTGTGTCCTGACACCTTTCTATCATAGCCAGCATTGGTCAGGGGTCAGCATGGGCACTCTGACCCCTCTGTGACTATACCCCCCATACACAGCGAGCTGCCGTGTCCTGTGTGACCTGACACCTTTCTATCATAGCCACCAGTGGTCAGGGGTCAGCATGGGAGCTCTGACCCCTCTGTGACTACACCCTGCATACATAGCGAGCTGCCATGTCCTGTGTGTCCTGATACCTTTCTATCATAGCCAGCAGTGGTCAGGGGTCAGCATGGGTGCTCTGACCCCTCCGTGACTACACCCCCCATACACAGCGAGCTGCCATGTCTTGTGTGTCCTGACACCTTTCTATCATAGCCAGCAGTGGTCAGGGGTCAGCATGGGTGCTCTGACCCCTCTGTGACTACACCCCCCATACACAGCGAGCTGCCATGTCCTGTGTGTCCTGACACCGCGTAGGGGGACAGGTAGGTGGTGACCAGGTATGTGGTGAGCGTAGGGGGACAGGTAGGTGGTGACCAGGTAGGTGGTGTAAGTAGGAGGACAGGTAGGTTGTAACCAGGTAGGTGGTGTGAGTAGGGGTACAGGAAGGTTGGTTCCCCTTCATCCTTCTTATTACCTGTTTTTATACTTCCCCTTTCAGGTTGTCAGGGAGGGATGAGGAGCTGCAGCAGCTGCGGGAGAAGCTTTGTAACTTGGAGAAGATGAAGGAGACATTGCAGGACTCAGTCTCTGCGCTCCAACTAATGACTGAGGAGAAGGAGAGGCGCTGCAGAGAGTGAGTTGAACTGCAGAGCAGCATCTGGTGGAGAACCATTCAGGATCTGTGCCGAGCTGGGTGTCCTCTGTGTCTAGTCATATGCAGGGACGTTGCACCACCTCTGACCTCATTCAAACATCTGTTCTCAGGAAATGTTTTGGAGCATTTGAGTGAGGTCGCTAGAGATCCCATGATGGCGATGTACAAGGTATATGGCGAGTTAGTGAGGGTCCACCGGTCTACCTCCTACAATGTCAGTTACCACTCACCACCAATACATTGCTCACCCAGCTTTCTCACAACCTGTTAGCAGTGTATACCCGCAGGTTAGGACCTCACTGGCTGCCATCTCCACCACAATCCTCCATTATTGTCACCAGGTTAGAAGGGGACCTCCTCCTTCATGTGACGCAGCTGGAGAGCGAGAGACAGAAGCACAGGCAAGATGTTCAAGACCTTGAGGAACGACTGAAGGCTTCCGACGTAAAGATGACAGCAATGACGCAACTCACCCAGGACTATAGAGCCCTCCAGACAGGTGGGAGCACACAGTGTAACAATCCTCACTTCCAGGCTCCACTTATTATGTCTTTATGTATTTTGTCTTCTAGTTTTTCAGTCTCCACTGCCCAAAAAGAAGCAGAACATGTTGTCAGTTGCTTGGCGGGTTCCCCAGGACAGGATTGCGCCCACCCTGGTCAGTCAGCGTCACAAATAATCACCTCAGGGCTATAGCTCCCATCATCCACATGGAATCGTAACAGAACATGTTCCTTATCTTCTAGACATACGTGCCCACCTACCTGCAAGCAACAGCGCACATGTATAAGCAGCTTCTGTTGGTCCAGAACAGCGTGCTGGATGGTGAGGAGGTCATAGGATCTTACCGTAGGGAGACCTACCCTCCAGTACACCCCCTACAGTCAGATGACCACTGACTGCCCCTGATGACATCCCCAGCACCTACCTGTCAGGAAACCTCCCATAAGCCAGTGTAACAGGGCTATCCTCTTCCAGAGAGCTCTGGCGCCTCCGCTATGGGGTTTGTCTGATACAGAACAGGAAGCTTCAGGCTTCGATTATTATTGCTTCTATGACCTTTACCGAACTCGTTTCCTTTGGTTATTAAATACATTGTTCAGATAAGTACAACAATTATGTCAAAAAATACATAGAAGTAAAACATATTAGCGAAATTACTAACCAGGCAATAATTAGACACAATAAATATTGTCAAATGTGGCTGCGGGAAAGTTCAAAGATCTATATATAGGGAAAGAGCATGGTTGTGGCAGGGGAGAGAGGGTTGGGGGGGGCTTTGGTAGAAGAGGGGATATGGGAAGGGGAATATGGGGGTAAGACATTCTCAGTGGTATCCTGATGCTAGTACGGAGATAACTGTATGGAAGAACTAGTTAAGGCTTGGTGAAAAAATTACTGCTTCTCCCTGCAGATTATGATCAGTATCTGGAGAACAGCTTCAGCGCCTCACACCAGGACCAGCCATATCCACCAGCAGAGAAAGAGGTACAACCCTGATATATCCACTCCCAGGAGTCACATAGGCGCTCTGCCCGCTCTGTGACTACACCCCCCATACACAGCGAGCTGCCATGTCCTGTGTGTCCTGACACCTTTCTATCATAGCCAGCAGTGGTCAGGGGTCAGCATGGGCGCTCTGCCCGCTCTGTGACTACACCCCCCATACACAGCGAGCTGCCATGTCCTGTGTGTCCTGACACCTTTCTATCATAGCCAGCAGGGGTCAGCATGGGAGCTCTGACCCCTCTGTGACTAAACCCCCAATACATAGTGAGGTCAGAGGTTGGGTTTTTCTCTTATATGATGGTAAAGTATTATGATATATATTTGTTATAATGAGCAGGCCACTGCTATGCTTTTAGGTGCAGGTGACATTTCTGGGCAGGCTTGCTGAGATCTCTGAAGAGCTGACGCTCCTAGAGCAGCAGAGAGAAGCCTTGGAGCAGAGCAGTCAGGTAGGTGACTATGTGTGATGTCTGGGGGCAGCACTATTATACCAAGTTCTTCCATAGTTAACAGCAGTGGTCAGCATAGGCGCTCTGACCCCTCTGTGACTACACCCCCCATACACAGGGAGCTGCCATGTCCTGTGTGTCCTGACACCTTTCTATCATAGCCAGCAGTGATAGGGGTCAGCATGGGCGCTCTGACCGCTCTGTGACTACACCCTCCATACACAGCGAGCTGCCATGTCCTGTGTGTCCTGACACCTTTCTATCATAGACAGGACCCTGTCCTTTATGTTGTAATAGACCAGGATGTAATGTCTCTACAGCGCCACCTATATGATAAGTGTTGGTAAGCTGAAGGTAAGTTTATAGAAGCCTGGCCCCTGCACAGATATGAGAGTATCTGTCTGAGCCCTGAAGCTAATTGCTTGCTGTTAAAAGCATTGGATCAGACCTAGTGACTTGTACGTATCCCAGATCATGGTGTAAAATAGACTTTAGGCCAATTTGGCATTGGAGGGGTTACAGCTGTCTCACGGCAGCAGCGTCTCTGCTGACACATGAGGAGTCGAAGCAGCTGTGTCGCTACTTTGTATTCAGCCCCCTGTGAGTGCAGATTACACCTTGCAGGTTCGGGGCGCAGGGGAATTGACTGTACACAGTAACTGCTGCTTCCAGGACAAGTCCAGGCTGGTGCGCCGCAGAGACTCCACACTAGAACAGATTGATGAGAAATCAGTTATTCACAACATCCGTGCCCCCCCAGAGACGCTGCGCCCCAGCCTGCACCCCTCCGCAGCTGCTAAGGAGCTTTTAGAGTCCATTGAGGTGTTAAATCTGTCAGTAATTGCCATGTGCACCATAAACAGATGCAGCATCTTTAACTCTTTGTGTGCTGTTACCTGATGGTACCGCCCCTGCTGGCTTTTAGTAACGTCCCTGGATGATACTGGATGTGTCACCTGCAGGAACTGGAGAGAGACTGTGTACGGCATTGAAAGGGTGCATCAACATGTTGCAGTTAAAAGGGGTTTGGAAATTTGTGCATTTAAGGTGTTAAATTTTGCATTTGCATCTTTTTTTTTTTTATAAATCAGGAGTAAAACTAAAATGTCTTGGGCGCAAAATGAAATGTACAAAATAGAAAATAATTTTATACACCATCTTGGTGTAATGTGAGAATATGGTTATGTTCCAAGGTGCACACAAAGAGACATAAAGCTGTTTCATGATGGGATGTGATTAATTGGATGCACCTGTGTGACGTCACATGACCAGGGATATAATGAGCTGTGCACCTATGGGACATCACATGACCGGGGATATAATTTAATCTAAAATGGGAACACCATTTTTTTTATTGCAGGTTCAGATTCCCCAGGAAAATTGCATTGATTTGATCTCAGTCTTTTTCAACCTTGACGACAGATGGCGGTGTAATTGCCAAAAATCCAAATCTATGCAAAAATGTTGTTAAAGGAGATATTTCGATAAATACACATCAGATCCAAAATCTCAAAATGGACATATCAGTATTTTTCTAAAATCCCTCCACTGTTACCAAATTCGAGATTTTACTATCCAGCATTCGATATTTCCAAACTCTGTAGGCGACAAGGCTAATCCCCATCTTCAGAGGGGAGGAGACTTAAATTACTCAACTCTCTGATGTGTGAGAGGTGGGGACTAACATTACACCAGCCCGCTATGTTTGAGAGGCGGGAACTTATATTACACCAGCCCCCAAATATAACAGAAAACTACTGCATACCTGTCATTATTCCAAGGTCACACTGAATGAAGTTTCTACATAAAAATTTCTACGGGGTGAAAATACAGGGACAACTTTAGTATAATTGAATAGATTTTTATGAAACATTTTTTTTTTTCTATCCGATGAACCCATTTATTTTTACCCATTTTTTTTTCCGGCCATTACAGCACCATCTATTCAAATTACTTGAATCATTGATTGTTTCAATGTGATTTTTCCTGGGTGAATCTGAATCAATAAAAAAATGGGTGTTCCCATTTTAGATTTTAAAGTTCTGATCTTTAATACTGCTGATCTAGAGGCACACCTGAAGCGCACTGCTTCTTTTGTGTAACATTATGGCGAAGTCTAATTATGAATTTGCACAAGTCTGGTTCATCCTTGGGTGCAATACCCAGAAACCTGAAGGTGTTTTGTTCATCTTTACAAACATTGTGGAAGAATCCAGAACATAAGGGTAATGGTACCAAATACTGAAATGTATGGAAACGTATGACTTTGCAGAAAGTAATAAAAATGCCTGAAAAATTCTCTCTCTCATTATTTTGACATTTGGTAAATATAAATAATTTTGGTTCCTGACCTAATGCGGGAAAAGTTTGTTTTGATTTCATGTCAGAAAAACATCCCATGTGTCTTATTATATAGGGGATGGAAACCTCTGGTAACCGGGAGAACGGGTTAAGGTGCGGAGCTTGGTGGCGGATTAGTGGAGCTGGGATGAGGTCATGGAATTAAGATTTTGTAGATCAGAAAGGCCCTTACTCTGTCTGAATGGCAGAACCTGGACACCTGCTGGAAGAGACCCGTCACATGGAGAGCGCGGCAATTATAGAACATGATAAAACTATTCAGCGCTTCACACCAGAAGGTTGTCACACACTTGTCTCCTCCCCATCCAGAGAGTGAGACAGGCTGATAATACTGTGTTCCCACACTCAGGAGAGTGTTTGTCCTCCATGCGGCCTCTCTGAGGGATTAGCGCTGTTTACTCTATGGTCAGCTACATTATCTGCTGGAGAGCTTCGGGCTCCTGGTTGTAACTTTGCACTCAGGCTTCTGATCCGGACTCTGCATTGTGAAACACGTTGTGCTCCAGCATTCTGGTCCTGATTCTTTGCTCTTATACATTGACCTGCCCCTAGTCCTTAATTCTGATTGATACACCATGTGATGTCGGGTTCTAGGTCTTTGACAGTCTGATTCAGTTTCGTCTTTTTTCTAAAGTTCCAATGGTTTTTATTCTGGTTCTGTTTTGTCATGTGTCCCAAGCTCTCGCTCTTTACACATTGGTTCTGTTTGTTTCTTTTGTTGCCACTATTCCGAGTCACGTTCTGTTTCACCTTTATTTCCTGCTCTTAAAGGAAATCTATCATCAGTCTTAAAATATCCCTTCTGTGCCACAGCTTCACTATTTGGTACACTGGGGCAGATTTATCAAGCTGAAAGTCAGAATGTTCTTAGTTGTCCATGACAACCAACCACAGCTACCCTTCACATTCATGAGCACTGGTAAAATGAAAGCTGAGCTGTAATTGGTTGCCACGGGCAAGACTAAGAATATTCTGACTTTTAGACAGTTTGATAAATCTGCCTTACTGTCTCCCTCTCACGCTTGCTCTCTCAGCACTTCCCCCTCCCTCTGCATGATGTAATCTCAGTACAACAGAGGAAGCTTCAGCACATGGTGGGAGGGGCTCCTGCAGAGTGCAACAGCCTGTGAAGCTACAGCGTGAAATGGCTCTGGTATCCGCTCTAGTAGCCCTACAGGCTTATTTTGTATAATTTTACAAGTTGATTTTAGAAGGACGGAGGCCATGGATAACAAATATAAGATGGTTACCACAGTCACAGTGCCTGGACTTATGATGTAGGTGTCCCTGATTTATCATGATGGATTTGGATGGTAGATTTCCTTTAACATGCTGGTTATATTTTGTCTTGTATTTCTGCTCCTTACAATCTGGTTCTGCTTTGTGGTGTGCCCTATGGTGGTACCAGACCACAGCAAGTCCAACCCTCTTTGCGGCGGCTCTGGTGAAAACCGGGTACCACTTAGACTCCGGTTCCAGGTGTCGGCTTATGTCAACATCCGCGGTGGTCCAGAGGATCCACTACCCCGTATCCTGACAGTGGTTTTACTTTACTGCTCTTTACAGCCTGCTTCTGTTTTGCCTACTGTCTTATTTTCCTCCACTCTACTTGCTGTGGAGGTTTTTTACCATTTTGTGTCTTTGACAGAATCATTTATCACTGTCTCCGCCCTTTTGATCTCTTGCTCCTCTCTTACTTTGGTGAAGCTTTAATATGTTTTTGTTTCCTTAAAGTTCATTCTCCTCCAGATCATTTGAGAATTCCAAATTCCATTAAAATGTAACAACTTGATAATGTATTTACATCCTTTAACAACATAATACCAATGCAACCCTCACCTATAAATCATCCTTCCTTGGTCATGAGATTATGTATGTGTGTATGTATGTATTGTGCTCCCCCTAGTGGAGGTAGAACCTCCTCTCCTCTAGGTGTAGAGGATGCCCCCTGTCTATGGTGATGGTAGAACCTCCTCTCCTCTATGTCGATGACAATGGTAGAATCACTTCTCCTCTCCTCTAACAGTAGAATTTGTTTCCATGGTCCACGTACGTTACCTTAATTTAATAACATCTAGAGATTTATGAGAGGGTCCTATAACCCCTGGACTGGAGAGGTGATCTGATTCAGACTAATTATGTCCAAATTCGTTTGAGTCATTTCTTGTTTGTTTAGGAAATAACGTGGCTGTAAAATGACCCAAAGTAAAATTAAAAATAAAAAAAGGCCCTTCAAAAAGTTATATTTCTAAAGTCCTATTTTTTTAATGACGCATTTACCGCTAAGTGGTGCTGAAAGCAGAAAAATACATTATAATTTTTCTTTCTCACAGACTAGCGCCCACAAGACTTTATAACTACCTGATTAAATACTCAAAATTTCAGAGCATCCAAGTCTCATTACATTTTGGGTATTAAAGTTTTGTAGAGGCGTCTCTCTCCTGCTTGGTGAAGCAGTGACGTCAGGAGAGGCTTCAAAAAACAATTGGCCCATAAAGTTTTTGCATTAGTCTAACTGCATTAGACTGGACCATTATAAGAACACAGTGCAGGAGGTTCTCCCTTCTTCATACTCTATCTCTAATTTACTGGTCATCTAATTAAATTTAAGTTTAACCATCTACCGTCCAGTCTCTAATCTCCCTTTCAACTCCAAACTCCTGGAACACGTGGTATCTCTCTGCTGTCTCCCTCCTCGATCCCTTACAATCTGGTTTCCACACTGTGCACTGTGTCTCTAATGATCTCCTTACATCTAAATCAAAAAATGACTATTCTCTCCTCATTCCCCTGGATCTCTGGGCAGTGTTTGACACGGTGGACCATCAGCTCAGGAGCCACAGGAGGCTTCAATCCTGAAGGACACTGCACTCTCGTGGTTTTCAGTGTCTTCTCTGCTGGATCTCTCTCTCTTCTTGTCTTCCTTTTGCTGTCATTCCACAGTTATCAGTCGTCTTTCCTTTTCCTCAGGCTGGGCTCACATCTCCTTTTGTACCATACATTGTAAGAGCACATTGGGGGGGATTCTGATGTGTCCTTACAACGTATGGCACAGATGTATCCCATTGCATGCTTATACATGAATTTGGGGGGAGGAGTGCATTACGACATCCAGCGATTGGTCGTGCCAATGTGTGGACAGGACATCATCGGTTCCCTCCATCTTGCTGAGCAATGTATCCGCTCAGCGAGCCTGGAGGAGGGATGCAATACGTTGCATCTGTTCCCCATTGCCTCTGCTGAGCACATACATCGCTTCGCAGGAGGCAGCAGGATGGAAAGGTGAAGCTTGCGACATATAGTGGTCAGACTGAAGCAAAACATTTCCAGAATCCGCATTTTCCTTACCATAAAACTGCAGTTGTCCCACTAATTCTCTTGTCTCGACAACTCCCGACTTATCAGTCTTTCACTTACTAAACTCCTCTATAATATGGTCTTTGATCTTGCATTCTCTATGAGCAGCTTAGCACCAAGCTTCCCCAAATAGGTAGGTCAAACATTTAGGAAATAGACGCCGGGGTCCAGGGGTATCGAACGTCCCACAACAGAATTTACAATATTCTTAACTAGTTTCCAATAAGAAACAATAGGAAGTTTTTCGATATATGCTCTTGTTAAAAAGTAAAACATCGTTGAAGACAGTGTAGTCTTATTTTTATAGCCATAATGATAGCATTAAACTTTTATTAGTTGATAAAACATCATAGTTATTAGAAAAGTTAATTTGGTTCAAGGGTTGCACTCATTTTCAATGAAGGTTAAGTAGAGTCACGACCCAAAGCCATCTTCTATCTGCCCTGACATTTACATCTCATCTTCATCCTTGACTCATGGTCCATTACTCGGCCGCTATCCTACTCTTAGTCATCGGACTCCTCATGACCTCACTTTCCCTCATAATCACTTCACTGCCTCATTCACCGATCTGGCCAGTGCCGAGAACACCAAACTCAACAGAGAAATGAACTTTCTAATTGGAACTTGAAGTCCACATAACGTGGATGTGACCATCCGCTTCCTGCTCTTCTCCAACAAGTTCTTATTCATATATGATGAATCACTAACATTTCCATCACGTACTAACTGATTATTAGAAGGGCAGATGTAGAGGTAGCCACTCAAGATCTACCGTGAGGAAGGAACATGAAACTTCCAGCTGTATAGCATAAAGGAGTAAACCAGGACATCGGAGACAAGGCGGTTAGGGGTCAACTATTCCAGGAAAGTTGGGGAGCTGGATTGTCCTCATCTGTTTACATGCTATGTATGATGGGTGGGGGAAGGTTGCGGTAGATTGCTGGAGTGTTTCGGGTCTCCAGGAATGGAGCTGGTTGACCTCATCCCTGGGAGGAAGGCGCTGTTGGTCATTTTACTCTCTAGATTCCTTGGATTCCTTTTATCTGTCATAGAGATAACCCATCAGATATCATGTGTGAGTGATGACCAAAATATCAGCTGTATGCTCACCACCAGCACGTATCGACATTCCAGCCAAGGATTGTGTATCCGGTCACCAGCACAACCCGATGTCCTCCTATGTCTCCAGCCTTCATGGTGGAGTCATGGGTCAGTTGTCAGGATTTCAGCAGCTCTCACCTCCTTCTTGTTTTGGTGTCTCTAATAAGCCCTATGGGCACTTATTCCCATCTGATAACCATCTCTTAGGTGATCAGCTGTTTCCTCCTAAAATTAGACACTTGGTGTAGCTTCCTGAAAGAACATCTTATCTCCCCTTCCTATCCTGACCCTGCTCCTTCACATCTGACTGCACCAGCCTCTCATGTCTCCTGTGTCATCCGGACACCTGCAGGTAGGTTGCCCCTGTATGGATGATGGGATTATTAGAACTGCTCATGTAATAGGGCAGCAGAGACGTAACTGTGAATCCAATCTACCATTTGGATTTCATCCCATATTTATCTTGTATCCCTTTATGAAGAGGTTACATATGTTATTGCAGTTCAGGTTATAGTTCTCTTCTTCTTCGCATAGTTTCCTGAGTTCACAAAGTCAAGAGTTTGCACTTAGGGCATCAAATATTAAACCCCACAACCTCCCCCGCTGTACCTCCCGTGTACCAGTGTCCTGGGGCATCATTCTCAGTCACATGGACTTGTTACCTTTACAGTCAATGATCGGTATTTTTCTGTTTTAGTGATTTCCCAACCTTACAACATTGCTGTGAGGCCGAAGATGTCAGGACTTCCCCCAGATTTCCATCTGACAATAAACTTACATCTGCCTCCTGTATCTGCCCCTCCGGGGGTATGACCCTGATACAGTCTGGTGAGGTGACCGAGCGGTGGGCTTATACCTGGGCTTCTCATACATATATGTGACTTGCTACTATTTAGCATGTTATTAGTTGTGTAACTGTTGCTCCCGGTGGTAGAACAATCTTTCCATAACCCCTCATTCATATGTCCTACAGGTGAAAGGAAATATGATAAATAACCCCCTTTATGTTATTTAATTTATGTTGTAGCTCATGCCCCAATACATCAAGAGTCTCCGGCCTCCACAGCGTTTATGTCTACACCAGGTCCTACCTGGCATAGAAATATTTTGTAACATTCGAACTTTCACCCCCCGCTCCATCGCACCCCTCCGCGTCTGCTTGGGAGGGAGATGGCGTAACGGAGGAAATAATCACAAGTGCAGGTAGATCACCAGCCATTTACGATTATTTCAGGGCTTGAATCTTAAATAAACCCCAAAAACTTCTATTCTCTTGGTCAATGTGCACAGTGATGTGCACCTGTTTAGAAACCATGGTCCATGTTTGACGGGGGGTCCAAGAAGCTAAACACCCAGGATCTGAAATTTTCAAATCTTGGTACCATAGAACGGTGGCGCATCAGAAGAAGTATCTTAAACAACCACGTAAAAACCTGATACAGTGGTCATAAGGTGATAATAGCTCAGTATGTTATTAGGTAGACTCCCAAGTCAAAGGTCATTGTGGAGAAGCCATGAAGAAGATTTCCCAAGAAAAGAGAAACTGCATCATTCAGCTCATCAATAGAAGTGTCTTGGACAAAAAAAATTACTGCATCTGCATCATGTGAGGCCATGACAGCTGGAAGAATAGGAAATGGAATCCATCCATTTGAAAGCCAAGAGTTGGACGTTGAGGCGAAATATCGGAGGCAACAAGTTGTCTCATCCCAAGGTCTATTAGTTCTGGTGCAGTAACACGGCAGTGGAGGCAGCTCATAAGCTTTATAATAATGAGATCACAGATGTCCATGCAAGCGGGGCAACGTCTCGAATGGTGGCACGAGAAAAGACCACGAAGCTTCAAATTCAATGTTCAATATTCAACCTGAGTTTGCAAAAAAGTATAAAAAGTGGGAGAAGAGAATTGGAAATGGGTTATTGTAGCGATGGGATGAAAGTCAATACACTTGGTCAATGGAAAAGGGTCAATGGATGGAGATAGACAGGAACTGTCAAGTTCGGTGCAGGAAACCTGATGACATGCATGGGGTTGCTTCAAGGCCTTTGTTGGAAACTTGACCAGGATCAATGGTGGTCTCAATGCTGAGATATATTTGAGTCATTCATTATTACACACTCAAATACTGAGGTATGAAAAGGACAACATGATGTTCCAATAGGACAAAAGCCTCAATCATATGTCAAGATTGTCAAAGCAAGGATTCAGTGACGATGAAGTAGAGATATCAGATGTCCCCACAGTCCCCAGACTTCAATCCAATCCAGTTGATGTACTGTATATGAAAGTGTTGATGTACATTTGCCCCTTACACACTTTGTAGAACTAGTAATTCTCCATTTGATGACTTCTTATGTCTTGGAATGATAGAAGTATTATCCAGGGATGATTCTTGATGTAGGTCCACCTCTCCTTCAAGGATAACCATTCAGGACAGTGGTTATGTCATGTTCCACAGAACCCACCCGGCTGATTAATGAGGCCTCCGCCACTATGACTGATGATTTTATTCTATTTATAAGATGAAGAGAAGAGAATTTGTCATGTTGAGGTATCTGATCAGACCGAAGGATGCACTGCTCTGGCCTGGGTGTAACCGGTTAGTAAAGAATTTCTGTCACATATTTGCAGGTCTCCACCTTAGCTTTGATCTGCTGCAGGATTCCACCCTTCTCTCCTGTAACACCTTGGTTTCTTTCCTGATATAGAAATGTCATCTATCTTATCCATGAGCCAAAGCTCAGCCGGAAACTGCAATTTTTTTATTATTTTTTGCTTCCACTTGTTCAGCTTTGTGTGACTGCTAATTTGTGCCATTAAGGCAAGCTCCAGATAGAATCGGTCTTCTTCCCCATCTGGCAGCAGACAATATAGGTCCTTGCAATAAAGAGATAATCAGTCTCCTCTTCCCATCTGAAAGTATAGCCCCTTATATCTACGCGACAGAAGGAGTCTTCTCAGTTGTATCAGTTATTTCAACATATATTATACCTTCACTGACAAGTGAGACAGAATCAGTCTCCATCCCTCTCGGGCAGCTAACAATATGGTTTCTTCTTACTTTCCCTGTAGAAAGAGTCTTCTCAGTTATACCAGAGGCTTTTCTTCTTCCTGTACAATTAGGTCAAAATCAGTCTCCATCTCCTTGTGCATCTAAAATACTTTATATGTTAGTGCAAAATTTACTTTAAAAACCCTTCTTTTTTCTGACAACCACAAGAGAGTCAGTCTCCTTCACCCTCTGCGCATCTAAAAATGTCATCCCTTATCAGATGCACCAATATTTACTGCAGATGTTTTGCTCCTTCTCTGACCAGCAGGACACAATCAGTCTCCTCCCTCTCCTGGAAGCTGATAATATGGTCCTTACCAACTTCAGCTTCTTCTGTACAAGCTCTGCCTCTTCCTTGACTAACAGGACTAATCAGGCTCTGGCAGATGAAAATATAGTCACTTCCTCAGCTATTATGCCATATATTGCAAATTTTATGGTATTCAGGACAGACTCGGTCTCATTCCCCATTTGACAGTTGACAATATAATCCCATCTTACTCTCTCTTTGCAAATTGAGTTTTTCCAACTACCCCACCACATACTACAGAAAGCTTCTCCATTAATAACAATCAGGCCAGAATCAGTCTACTTCCCCCTTTGGCAGCTGACTACATGGTTACTTCTTATAGTCCTGAAAAATTTATCTTCTTTGCTATAGTATCCTAAACTGTAAAAGCCATGACCTGGGCAAGCAACACAGAATCAGGTTTATTCTCAGTCTCCATAAGGAGTCTCCTAATCTAAACTACTGTGTAACTGGCAAGCAGGACAAAATCTCCTTCTCCTTCTGGCATCTGACAATATAGTCCAGTCTTACTCTGCTTGTTTTCAGCTATCCGGCCATGTACTGCAGAGGCTTTTCTCCTTCCATGACAGGCAGGGTAGAAAGATATTCCTATTGGCTGGACTGCAGTGCACAGAAGATGTGGGTGGAGCATCTGTGTCCACCAGTCCTCAGCTCAAAGTGTCTTGTACATGGGAACAAGATGTATACATATATATACAGGGGACATATATTGTGGCTGTAAGAGGGGCAATCACACGAATAGGAAAGAATCCCCCTCCCCAGGATGCCCCTCCCCTGCCAGACAGAAGCTCCTCCCTGTGTCTATAGATAATACTCCACAGCGCCCCCTACATATTTCACACATCTGATTTTCCCTACTGACAGAAAAACATCTCCAACCTCTTGTGAAATGACTACGTCTTCCAGGCCTATAAATACAAAAATCTAGGTGCACGGCGCGGGAGATGGGTGACTCAGGATGTTTTTCACATGTTTTGTATAGTTTTAAAGGGCAAAAATAATTGACTTCATTATATTTGTCCTAAATGTCTCCATGTGAGGCCTCCTCATCTATCAGACTGTAGGAATACACAAAATAATGACAGGAGTCTCATACCTAGCGATCAATAATCAATCTAACATCTATCTATCATCTGTATTGGGGGACATTAAGCATAGGGGGTCTCAGGTTTGCCTATTTTTAGGTATAATCAACATTTATTGGCGGACTACATTGTGATGTAACTGCAGGGACTAAAAGTTACAGAGATGGAAAAAAAATTCTTTGCCTTTTTTCTTATAATGTCCAGGAAATGGAGACTGATAATATTCTCAGATCTGTACAATAAGACAATAATCACTCCCAGAGATGATCCCATAGACAATAATCACTCCCAGAGATGATCCCATAGACAATGATGAAGTCGTCACTGGAGAAATTTTAATTACTAGTAATTTTTAAACTTTTTCTTGTTGCATTCAGTTAATTTTTCATTTGGGAAGAGAAAAATTTTGTTTCCAGTAATGAAAAATGAAGTTTTTTTCCCCAGTGCAGCCGCTTAGACCCGGGGAGTTTTTGCAACTTTTTAGGCACAAAATTGTGATAGATCCTGAGCAAACATCTGCAGAGCAGCCTCTCCCTGGGTCACATGTATCATAGTTTTTCGGCTGCCACTTTTCCACATTTCCTGAAGCTAGTTAATCACTGCAATGTATCTGACATTGTTCCCCTTTGTGATACATGTGATGAGTTGCCGGTTCAGAGTCACTTTTGCAACTTTTTGTGATGTGCGCCTTTCTATTCCCAAATAGTAATTTACCAAAAGTAAGTCTGGGTCTAGTGCGCTCCGTTTTGCCACTTATTAGGCACAAAAATTGGGACAATTCCAAGCCTAAAAGTCGCACAAATTAACCAAACATCCGGGCTACAGAGATGAATACGTCAACTACATTAAATCCTGGCGGCAGCTAATGATCTATCACTTATCTTCTATATCTTCTGTATCTGTGAGATCCTCCTCTGGTTATCTTATAGACTTTAGTAGAACACTGTAACCACTGAATACATCATTCATTTGCTACTTTGTAGCAGCTACCACTCAGTTTCTCTTCCGCGCTCCAGTAACGTCTTTATTTCTAGAAGAAGTGAGATGAATACATCTTATTAGTATCCACTCAATGAGACCATCAGTAGCCAGAGGGGACGTAGGAGGTCAACGGAGATCTTCTATCAGCACTTTGCATCTTCCTGGGTGAAATCTCAGTCTATGGAGGGGGGGGGGGTAAATCCTTTGTTTATAGGTAAACACAATGAAAGTTTGCAGAAACTTTTGAAATCTTCTTCCTACAGAGGGATCTTTCAGATGAAGGGGATTGATCTGGGCACAGGCTCTGAAGAAACAGAGCAGAACTGTGACCCGATATATACAGGTACTGCTGACCCCACCTTGTGTCTCCCATAGTACCATCTACTGTATAGAGCAGAGGGCCAGGATCTCAGAGACCTCGGGACTAGATCTACAGAGGCCATCACAATTATTCCTCCATCATTACTAAGATGGATACATACAGATACCAGAAAATTCTAGGACAGTGGTGGCGAACCTATGGTACGGGTGCCGGAGGTGGCACTCAGAGCCCTTTCTGTGGGCACCCAGGGCTTCACCCCAACACAGAGTTCCTGCTCTGGGAACCCTGATTCTTCCTCTTCAGGGGACCCTGGATTGAAGCTACAATCCACATTTCTCCATCTTTCTATTGTATTGGTGAACTCAGGACGCCAATACGATTGAAACCTGTGATACAGTAGGGATCAATAAGTTGCTGCTTAAATTGTCATGTTGGCACTTTGCGACATATAAGTGGGTTTTTGTTTGTACTTTGGGCACTCTGTCTCCAAAAGGTTGGCCATCACTGTTCTAGGAGAACAAATCTCGCCATCTATTATAAAGATGAAGCTTGGGTGTTACTGAACCTTGTAACAGGACAATAAACCAAGCAGTAACTCACAGTTACCCGAGCCCCATAGAACATTTTGGGGAGGATTTAAAGAAATTGATCAGAGCATGTAAACCCAGGGAAATTAGTGAACTTGTGACCATTGCTTGAATGGAAAGAGATAAGATTTCTGAGGAACATTGTCATCTGGCAATGCTTCATGTGTGCAGCAGCTGATGGCCTGAGATGGGGCATTACTAAGGGTTAAAGATGCTGCCTATGAAGGCCATCCATGAATCTGAGACTGAAGCATTTTGTGATGCATTTGGGGATGACCCTGAGGAAACTTAATTCACATTGTGGGCTGAATCATTCTGGAAAGCATTTGGTCAGAACATTTGAGGTGCTGAGATACTTGGTCGCTCTTGGACTCAGAGTTAAGTCCATCACTTGAGTTGACAATATACTTGGTAGCTCTTGGACCTGTGTTGGGCTGAAGACACATGCCATGGACAATTATCAAGTCCTACGCAGCCCATTGGGGCTGAATCATTCTGGACAGAGTTTGGACGGAGTTAAGAACATCGATTGAGTCGGTGAGATGCTTGGTCGCTCTTGGACCTGTGTTGGGCTGTAGATATGTGTCACGGACAACTAGATGCAAAAAAGTCCTTCGCAGCTCATCTTAGAGAGTCGTCCTTGTCTTTCGCTAAGTGAGTTGAGATTTTCCAGGCTCATATTTCCACACTCAGCCTCTGTATCTAAGTTCATATCTCGGAGTTCATGAATAGTGCCTCATTTCCATTACACCCAGGCGCGGACAATGGCCTCCGATACACATCTTCTTCCCTGCCATTATTAAAGAGCGGGTCACAAGGACAAAGATCTCTGATGGCAGCGAGGAAAGCATGGCTCGCCTTATTAACGGAGCATCCCGGACCTTACACAAGGATGGTAATTCCCCCCAGAGACAGCAGGATAAAGCTCCAGCCTTCTCTCGGCTTAGCATTTAGACAGCAATGTGAGATAAGGAACCGTCTGAATTGGGGATTGAAGACGTTTTTTTTTTTTCATTTCTTCTTTCTTTGGAGGGGAGGGAAATGTCAGGTTAGAAAGAAAGGAGTGGGGGGGATCTGAAAGCAAAGACGTAGTGTGCAGCCGGAGAACATGACTCCCGGCAGAGAATGGAAGTAAAGGGGGTCAGCCGAAGCGGACAGGACTGGATGTTTACATAACATGGCATTTAATGGTGATATTGATTGCAATCAGATCCCGGTAATCACCTTCATTATGACAATTGCCTCTGTGGAGAGAGCACATCGAATCCGCCTTCCAGCAGACAGGCTTTTTTCTGTTTTCAGGAAAATCCATTGTGTATTCTCCAGACACAAAATGCCTCTTGTTCCCCTCTCACTATGGCCACAAAGCCGAGCATGTTTGCCAGGGAGGGAGACCTGGACGAGACTCGCTCGCTTTTGTTGGAGCCTCCGATGCCTCTTAAAGGTTGGGAGTAAAGTGAATTCTCTATAGAAGGTGCAAAACTCAAATGCTGGAAAAACAGTTCTGTAAAATTCATGACAAATATTTATAAAGGTTTTTGTGATAATGGTGGAAGTGTACAAATACCATGTTGTGGTTTACAACTAGAGTCTCATGATGTGCCCAATGGTCCATGTCACCCACTGTCTTTACTATAACACCACGGATGTAGAGGTGACTGTCATTGGTGGGATAAGTGTTGGACTAGAGGTCCCACCAAAGCCCAAAAAGTAGGATGTCCACCCTCCAGCTATACAGAACATGTGCATACTGTCCACTACAGTCAACTCATAAGATGTAGACTCATATGGCAGCAACTGGTGTGAAAGTCGTGACTGCACTTCCACATGGAACTCGCTGATCACAGCCGGGTGCTCCGGAACTCACAAACGCTTCCTAGGTTTGCACATTTTTCTGCAGAGAAGTTGCTAGACGTATCTCTTCCTGGCTTGCTCTGGTCACTTGGTGTGAAAAGTTATCGGATGAAGGACACCCCCCCACCACCACCTGAGACCAGTGCTGAATATATGGCATGGCCACCCATTCTTTCTTTACTACAGAACACATCTGAGTACCTTCTTCTGGTTCCCCATCCTCACCCCAAGACACACACCCCCCCCTTACACAAATGTGGAACTTAAGGTGAGGACCTTAAATCAGACTCAGACTTTCGATCCGTGACAAGACCCATTCTCTTTTCTTCCTGCTTCCTTCTCTCCTTCCTCCTCTTCTGTGTCTTGCTGCCCTCATGGTCCGGATATTGCCCAGGGTGCCAGGCTCTCAAGGACTTAATGTGACAAAAAATGGTTGTCAGACCAACAGCTCCCAACGGAAAACGGGTGGGTCTGCAATCTAAAAGTCTTCGGCACCATCTGCATGGGAATTTCTCCTGCTCCGGCTGCAGCCATTTGCCTTTCATCCAGGCAGAGGTTTAATCCAAAATCTATGAGAAGAAGTGGCACGATGGTGGATTTCTTAGGCAGATGTAGAGGAATTCTGTGCATATTTTGTTTCGATTGATCTACACGGTCTGGAAGACACCAACTCTTTCCCACATGTTCAGCCATTGCTTACCCCATCCTATACAGAATTTACTCATAGAACCTTGCTCCACGTCTTCAGATATTATACTGCAATGAAAAATTACAAACTTGTGTATTTTGGAAATTTGTTTTGTTTTAGTTTTTTTTCTTATAAAACTGTTCATTTTATTAAATTAACAATATAAATATATTGGATATAAATATAATGATATTGTAATTAATTATTATCCTCATTTTCTTCCCATAATCTATGAATGCAGTTATCATTGTGGAAGTGTTATAATATTTCAGGTTTTCTTAAAAATAATTTGGGCTATCAGTTTCCAAATATTGTGAATGTTTGATATTGTCCTATAAACATTACACGCACCAAAATATCCCCAATCTAATAAAATTATATACATATCTTAATAAACTAAAGTAAAAAATGTAGCAGAAAAATTTTAAACTAAACTAATAATAAACCATGACAAATAAGTATGAAAATATAAATCACTTAATAAAACTTAAATAATTCAATTAATGAAAACTAGTAAATAGTAATTTTTCGAATTTAATAATGAATTTAATAACAGCAAAACAAAAACAAGATTTTTCTAATTTATAAACTTATGAAAAAAACTTTCATTCCAAATTCTTTGTAACCCACTGTCAAAAATACAAATGTTTGTGTTCCTTGTCTTCTTATTAATTTTATGTGTTTTGTTTTACAAGAAATAACATTTTCCTTCTCAGATTAAAAAACAAAAAAACAATAAATGGTTTTCTTGTAAAATTCAAAATCTGTGTTTTATTGTACATAGTTTTTTTTTCTAATACAAACCACATACGTTGCCTTTGATTTTTTTAAAATCTTTTTATTTTTCATTTTTGTTTAGTTAAAAATATAAAAAATGGAGAAAAATATTCACATTAAAATCAGATCGATGGAGAAAAGAAGAAAAAAAAACACAATTCAATTTCACTGAAAAAAAAAAGAAATTAAAAAATTAACAAAAGTACAGAAAAATTTAAAAACACAAAACAATGTTGAAAATTCATTTCCATTTATTTGTTATTTTATTTGAATATTAATTTCAGTTTCTCGTATAATTTTATAGTTTCATTTTGTTTAGATATTTTGTTGTTTTTTACTGTTTTTATGTCTTTTAAATCTCGTTTCGGCAGTGTCTTTATTTTTGCTTTTCTATAAGTAATACATATGTTTAGTGCTATTATTTATGAAGTGATACATGTCGTTACATGAGTATTTTATTTTTTTTGTATTATATTTTTTTTGTGCTTTTACTAGAAATCTATGGTCTCCCACCCGATACTGATATCTACTCAGACAATGTTTTCCATATTTCTCGTCCAGTATTTCGCGCACCCTATAAATGGGAATCAGCATCAGATGGGCGGATTAGGGAAAATTGCCATTTGTTACAATTCTGAAGGGAGAAGAAAAGAGCCGGATATGTTCGGGTCAATGGGTAATCCCCGTTACAATGGCAGAGGGCACGGCGTATGGCGGTATGTTTACCAGCTGCCTACAGGTCGCTCTTATTCGCTTCACGTGGAGGGAGAGGACAATATTTTTACGGGCCAGATGCTCATAAGATGGAAGATTTCATAAAAAGATATGAACGACATCTGGGCCGAGCTCCGAGGATGAAGAAGGACGGATAATCCATGATATTTCTCCCGGATGATTTTCAGACTTCTCCGGTGATTTCCCCTTAAGACAATTATCATGGATTTAGTGGAAATATTATTATTTCAGGAATCCATTTTAAAGGAACTTTTGGAATATTTTTGGAAGTCTTTGAACCTCGCAAAGGACTGAACGAAAACATCTATCGGGTGGGACGTGCAGAAGACAGAAGTAGTTTCCACATCTTGGAACGTATTGAATTGTGAAATAGACAAACACAGAAATATTCCGAAGCATTTATTGGATTTTTTTTAAGTTAAGCAGAAAACCAAATCTTGGCCAAGATGGACAAATAATTATCCGGAAAATCCATGTGAATAATTATTACAACTGGGTGAAGGTTCTGGGGATTTACATTTATAGTTACATGAAATGTTTCACTCTTATTACAAAGACGACAAATAGGACCTGGCCCCGGAACATTCTTTTGCGGTTGTCAGGACACACGGGAAACGAGAAGCCGAAGCCAAGAGACAGAACAAAGGGGGGGAACCGTCATCAGATAGAGGAGCACACATCCAGATATCTGCCCAATTTATATCTGTCTTACTATATTTCTATCTATCTTCTATATATTTTCTATAGAAAGTTTAAAAAACAAAGTTTGCATGAAATGAACAAAAAAACTTTTGTTCTTGCATAAAACATCTTGGAATGACATTAGAAGTTTATGTTTTAGGGGTTTTCTTCTAGAACATTCTTGTCCCGTTCTATAACCTTTATTATCTGGCGTGTAGGACCCCACGTTTAATAAGAAGAGGTTTTACTGGGGATTATATCCATGTATAAAGTATCTGCATATGAGGAGATGTTTGTGTCATTTTGAACTTTTAGAAACTTTTTAGAAACTTTTTAGAAACATTTAGAAACTTTTACAATTTTTAGGGCAATATTAGGGGATTTTGGGATTTCATTCATTTTTTTCAATTTCATTGTATTTTTCTATGATTTTATAATATTCGTTGAAAATAATATATTTCTATGTATTTCTATGTGGGCCCCTGGTTCTTCTTCTAGGGGCCTGAGATATGAGCATTCAGCATCGTCTATCGAAACTTTCAAACACAGCCATGGCATACTTTCCAACCATTCCAGATTCAGCGGATTTTGAGATTTTTGAGTGTCCCCCATCTCTGGGGTTGTCGGGGGTGTTCCCCATCTCTGGCAGTGTTGGGTGTCCCCCTATCTCTGGTGCTGTTTGGGTTTTCCTCCATCTCTGGCAGTGTTGGGTGTCCCCCTATCTCTGGTGCTGTTTGGGTTTTCCTCCATCTCTGGTGGTGTTGGTGTTCCCCATCTCTGGCAGTGTTGGGTGTCCCCCTATCTCTGCTGCTGTTTGCGTTTTCCTCCATCGCTGGTGGTGTTGGTGTTCCCCATCTCTAGCAGTGTTGGTGTCCCCCTATCTCTGGTGGTGATGGGTCTACCCCATCTCTCGAAGTGTTGGGTGTACCCCCATCTCTGCTGGTGTTGTTTGTCTCCAAATCTCTGATGGTGTTGGGTTTCCGCTGATCTCTGATGGTGTTGGGTAGCCCTCCAATCTCTAGTGGTGTTGGGTGTCCTCCTATCTCTGGGGCTGTTTGGGGTTTCCTCCATCTCTGGTGGTCTGGGGTATCCACCATCTCTAGTGATGTTGGGTGTCCTCCCATCTCTGGGGTTGTTGAGTATCCCCCATCACTGGTGGTGTTGGACTTCCTCCATCTCTGATGATGTTTGGGTCTTTCCTCATCTCTGGTGGTGTTGAATGTCCCCCATCTCTGACAGTGCTGCTTGTCCCCCGATCTCTGATGGTGTTGGGTGTTTCCCATCTCTGACGGTGTCAGTTGTTCCCCATCACTGGTGGTATTGGGTGTCCTTCCATCTCTGGCATTGTTAGATGTGTTACCATCTCTGGCGGTGAAGGGGGTGTCCTCCCATGTCTGGTGGTGTTGGGTATCCCCCCCATCTCTAGCGATATTGTGTGTCCTACCATTCATGTAAGTGTTGGGTTTCCCCAATCTATGGTGATGGGTATCCCCCCCATCTTTGGTGGTGTTGGGTGTCTCTCCATCTCTGGCTCTGTTGGGTGGCCCCCCATCTATGATGTTGTTGAGTATGACAAAAGGACACAGTTAAAGTTGAATGGATTGGTGAAACTAGGAGTCATCACCTTCTCGCTCCACTATTGAGCCTTTGCTGCTGTGATGACATCATTGCATCTGCCGGCTTAACCGAGCACAGCCGCAACATAGAAAAGACGGCTGAACTACTGCGAGGAAACGAGAAAAAGTAAGTAAATGAATAGGTGAGGAATAAGAAAAGAAGTTTGTTGAGGGGGCAAGCATTATGAGCATTATAATGATGGGGAGAAACGAGGCATAATCAGGGGGCTACAGATAGGTGACCATTATATGCTAAGGGGGGTGTTGAAAAGGGGACAGTATATGTGTGTTAAAAGATGGGGTATTAAGTACGCATAGTGTAGTATCCAGAGTACAGACTCCATCAGCAGTTACCCATTTGTTTATATACACAATGACCAAAACTTTGCTTTCTGTCTTCCCCTTTTTATACAAAATTTGGCAACGTTTTATATACACCAATCAGCCATAACATTGAAATCACCTGCTTCATTGACTCCACAAGACTTCCTTTGGTATTTGGCAACTGAGATGTTGGCAGCAGATCCTGTAACGAATTAAATTTTCCATGTGTGGCCTCCATCGATTGGATTTATTTTAAAGGCCACATCAACAGCTGTGACTACACCCTCCATACACAGCGAGCTGCCATGTCCTGTGTGTCCTGACACCTTTCTATCATAGCTAGCAGTGGTCAGGGGTCAGCATGGGCGCTCTGACCCCTCTGTGACTACACCCCCCATACACAGCGAGCTGCCATGTCCTGTGTGTCCTGACACCTTTCTCAGTCACTGTGTACATACATGACATTACTTATCCTGTACTGATCCTGGGTTACATCCTGTATTATACCCCACAGCTGCACTCACTATTCTGCTGCTGGTGCAGTCACTGTGTACATACATGACATTACTTATCCTGTACTGATCCTGAGTTACTTCCTGTATTATACGCCAGAGCTGTTCTCACTATTCTGCTGCTGGTGCAGTCACTGTGTACATACATGACATTACTTATCCTGTACTGATCCTGAGTCAAAACCTGTATTATACCCCAGAGCTGCACTCACCATTCTGCTGCTGATGCAGTCACTGTGTACATACATGACATTACTTATCCTGTACTGATCCTGAGTTACATCCTGTATTATACCCCAGAGCTGCACTCACTATTCTGCTGCTGGTGCAGTCACTGTGTACATACATGACATTACTTATCCTGTACTGATCCTGACTTACATCCTGTATTATACCCCAGAGCTGCACTCACTATTCTGCTGCTGGTGCAGTCACTGTGTACATACATGACATTACTTATCCTGTACTGATCCTGAGTTACATCCTGTATTATACTCCAGAGCTGCACTCACTATTCTGCTGCTGGTGCAGTCACTGTGTACATACATGACATTACTTATCCTGTACTGATCCTGAGTTACATCCTGTATTATACTCCAGAGCTGCACTCACTATTCTGCTGGTTGTGTCCTTTGATAATTGCCTCCTCTGTGTGACTACTATACAATTCTGGAATGTAAATCTTTTTACTTATTAACTCTATACAACTAATGAGAGTCAGTCTTAATTAATATACTTATTAGCAATTTACAGTTTTAGACGGCAAGTGAGCCGTCGATGATGCCGACGGATTCAGACTCTGCGCCGGAATTTAACATTCAATTGTGTTGTAAGACCATGCCACTTACATGCACCATCGAAGAAGAAGGTGGACTGCCAGGGACCTGAGCGGTGAAGCCGACACTTCAGGATATCCTGCGCAGGATCTTAGTGACTCCCCGCACATAGCGCATTACACGGACAAGCACTTACAGGCACCAGGAAGAAGAAGGTAACTCCAGGGACCTAGCGGGGAGTGACACACAGTCAGGTACGGGCGCAGGAATCTTAAGTGACTCCCCCCCCGCACAGCGCATTAATACACAACGTGACCAGCACTTACATGCACCAGGAAGAAGAGGGTGAACTCCAGGGACATGAGGCAGGGAAGCGACAATGCAGGATATTCGTGTGTCAGATCCTAGTGACTCCCTGCACAGCGATTATACATGGACAAATGCACTTACATTCACCAGGAAGAAGAAGGTGAAACTCCGGGGCCCTGATCGGGGAGCAACAACATGCATGATATCGGTGGCGCTTATCCTTAGTGACTCCCCGTAACAAGCGCAGTTCACGTACAATTCACTTACAATGCACCAGGAAGAAAAGGGTGAACTCCGGACCTAGGCGGGAAATGCACATGCCGATATCGGGCGCACTCTCTTAGTGACTTCCCGCACAGCGCATTATACACGGACAATGCACTTACAATGCACCAGGAAGAAGAAGAGGTGACACTCGGGGACCTGAGCGGTGGAAGCGACACATGCAGAAAAATATCGACTAGCGCAATCTATAGTGACTCCCCGCAACGCCATTATACACGGACACACTGCCTTACATGACACCAGGCAAGAAGAAAGGTGAACTCACCGGATCCTTAGCGAAGGGAACGACCATGCAGATATCGAAAAGGCATCTTAGTGATCTCCCGCAACAGGGCATTAACGTACAGACAATGAACTGGCCTCCGGATTCGTTGGCACTCCTAGAAGTACCACCCATTCAATTTGGAGTTTTCTATTTAGCCTACACACCATTTCTAAAGAATACATTTAAATATTTTTGGTTTCTCTGGCTGATCAGATAGGCGTAGTTCCCGGTTCTTGTGTTTAGCCCTGATCGCCCTCTATGGACAGTGAGGAAGCCTAGTTTGTAAATTGGGTGAGAACCCACCTACATAAAATATTTTCAATTAGACTTTCTAGTGAGTCGGACGCGTGGGTCACTCAGTGGAACCACAACAACCTGGCTCCACCCAGTTGACCCCTAAGGATCTGCTCGGAGAACGTGTACAGAATGTATGTGGCGGTTGTCTCCTCCTTAATTAATAAGAGACTATCTTACCTGGATCCTCCCGATGGCATATCCCCTCCTACTTACTCCCCCCTGATATCCCTCTTATATCTTCCCGAGACCGACCCAGCACTATAGAACATAGAGTGCAACCAGGTGCGGCAGCAGGATTGAGGAGCTAATCTAGAATACTGAGCACGAACGTATAAGGCGTCAATTGCAGCCGGGAACGGCTCGTACATCAATCCACAACCTTCTAAGAATAGATTTCTTATTTCCAATGAAGCTTGATGAATTGTACTCCAGTTAGAGCACGTCATGGAGGCGGCATCTCCTGAAGTCATTTCTCATCTGACTCAGGAAATTGATACTGGCACCTGAGATTATAAGAAGATCCTGGAATTTCATGTGTTGTTTCTAAGGGAATTGAAAAAAAAGTTTTAACTCTACATAATCATTCAAGGCTAAAAAAAATGTATCGACTATATCCATAATGTTTCTTGGTTTCAAATGATGTCCTATTAACAAATGCAAGCTCATTTTTTGATGCCCATGGACATACTGATCTGAGTTACATACATCCTGTTATTATACTTCAGAGCTCACATCCCATTCGCTTGCTGGTCAGTCGACTGACTGTGTACATCAGACATTACTTCTCCTGTACTGATCCTGAGTTACCAAACAACATCTGTATAACTTCAAGCTGCACTCTCGCTATTTTTGCTGCTGGTGCAGGTCACTGTGTGACATACATGATATTACTTATCCTGGTACTTGATCCTGATTTACAAATCCTGTATTATAGGGACCCCAGAGCCTCACTCACGTCATTCTGTACTGCTGCTGGGCAGTCACGTGTACATACATGACATGTACTTTCTCCTTTATACTTATCTGGTTACATCTGTATTTACATTCCAGGACTGCACTCACTATTCTGCTGCTGGTGCAGCACTGTGTACATACATGACATTACTTACCTGTACTGATCCCTTAGTTACATCCTGTATATAACCCAGAGCGCACCATCACCTATTCTGCTGCTGGTTGCAGTCCACTGTGTACAATACATTACATTACGTACCTGTACTGATCGCTGAGTGTTAGAGATCCTGTTATTATACTCCAGAGCTGCCTCACTATTCTGGCTGCTGGGTGCAAGTCCTATTTAGGCATACATGACATTCCTTATCCTACTGTACCGATCCTGAGTTCATACATCCTGTATTATACCCCAGTAGCTGCACCTCATATTCTGGCTGCTGTGTTGCGAGTCACTGTGTACTACATGGACATACTTAATCTGTACTGACCTGACTGTTAAAATCCTGTACTTATACCCAGAGCTGCATCTCGACTATTCTGTGGCTGGGTGGCAGGTCACTGTGACATAGCACTACATACTTATCCTGTACTGATCCCTGAGTTACAATCCTGATATACTCCAGAGCTTGCCTAGTCGCGTTCTGTCTGCTCTGGTGCAGTCACGTGTACCTACATGACATTACTTTCCTGTACGATTCCTGAGTTACATCCCTGGATATCTCGCAGAGCTGCACTCACTATTCTGTGGTTGTTCCTTTGATAAGTGCCTCCCTGTGTGACTACTATACATCTGGAATTAAATCTTTTTTACTTATTACTGTCCGTGTATAATGCGCTGTGGGCGTGGGCTGTGCACTAATATCTGTTCACCGCTATCCTGCATGTGTCGCTTCCCCCTCAGGTCTCGTAGTTCACCTTCTTCTTCCTGGGCATGTTAAGTGCATTGTCCGTCGTATACTGGCTGTGCTGGGGAGTCACTAGATCCTGCGCTCTCGATATCCTCATGTGTCGCTTCCCCGCTCTGGTCCCGAGTTTCACCCTCTTCTTCCTGGTGCATGTAAGTGCATTTGTCCGTGTTATATTTATGCGCTGTGGCGGGGAGTCACTAAGAGCCGTCGCCCGATATCCTGCATGTGTCGACTTCCGCCCTCAGGTCCCCGGAGTCACCTTCTTCTTCTCTTGGTGCATGTAGTGCATTGCCTGTCATATGCTGCTGTGCGGGGAGCACTAAGATCTACGCTCCGATATCCTGCATGTGTTGCGCCCCTCTCAGGTCTCCTGAGTTCACCTTCTTCCTTCTGTGCATTTAAGTGCTATTGTCCTGTATAATCGGCTGTGCTGTGAGTCACTAAGATCCTGACACCCGATATCCTGCATGTGTCGTCTTCCCGCTAGGTCTCTGGAGTTTCAACCTTCTTCTTCCTGGTGCATGTAAGTGCATTGTCCGTGTATAATGCGTCTGTGCGGGAGTCACTAAGATCCTGCGCCCGATATCCTGCATTGTCGACTTCCGCCTGCTCGGTCCCTGGAGTTCACCTTCTTCTCCTGGTGCATAGTAGTGCATTGTCCGTGTATAATATGCGCTGTGGCTGGGGGAGTCACAAGCTCCTGCGCCGGATATCCTGGCATGTGTCGCTCTCCGCCTCAGGTCCTGGTATCACCTTCTTCTGTCCTGGTGCATGTAAGTGGCATTGTCCGTGTATAATGGCTGTGCGGGGATTTCATAAACTTCCTGCTCCTCGCTATCCTTGCATTGTGTTCCTCTCCTCCGCTCCAGATCCCTGAGTTCACCTTCTCTTCCTGGTGCATGTAATGCATTGTCCGTGTATAATTGCGGCGTGCTGCGGGGTGTCACCTCAAATTTCCTGCTCCCGATCTTCCTTCAATGTGTCGCCTCCCTCCCCAGCTCAGGTCCCCGTGGTTCACCTTCTAGTCTTCCTGTGCCATGTAAGTGCATTGTCTCCGCCTCCGAATTCGCCTGTCGTCTCCTCCCATGCGACCTGCGTCTTTTTCTTTCCTTCATACTTTTTGCCTCTTCTGAGCGATCTCTTGGTTGTTTTCGTCGCTTCTATGCCTTCCTACAATATTATCGCTCTCTCGCGTTAGCGTCTCCACTGTACAGACAGCCGGAAATTGCTTCTAGCTTTGGCTCGGCTCCCTCTCCCATCCTCTTATCCTTATTCTTCCCACGGCCCTTCTTTTTTTAGCCGTCCGGCTTGACCTTGTACCTAGGTTGTGCTTTACTCGCTGCTGGCATGCCCCGGGCCAAGGGAATCAAGTTATGCACTACAGATTTACTCTCCAGAGGGTATAGATGGCTGCTTGAGCGTAAATACATCAGCTTGCTGTCGTGAAAAAAGCATCTATTACCCCCTGATCCGAGATCTTGTCGCGGCCGGAGTTCATCAGCTGGCGGTTGACTACTTTCTCCGGCATGTCAATACCGGTTATCGACCATTATGTCTGTTGCTGCCCGTAGAGTGAGTACTATTACCGGGAATCCGATCTGGTGTCCGGTTAGGCGGCCATATTAGCAATCTCTACTCAGGACGGCGCTGACCCGCTCGGTTGTGTCGCTCATCTATGCTCCCAGTCCTTTGACGGGATTATGGTGGGCTCATGTGTCCGCTCTGCATGTGATGCGAGTCGGGACTACGCTACAATTAAGCGCGCACCTTTCTTCGATCGATACGATATGATAACGCGGCTCCGCACGCTCCTCAAGACCCTGTAGCTACCTTGCGTTACTTTATGACCGCTGAGCGAGGTTGTCCTAAAGTCATCGAACGGAGACCAGAGAGGGCGGAAGTTGATTAAGGGGTGATAGTAACGGGTTAGGATCGTAGGTAGGTAGGTGACGCCCGCGGTAAAGTAGACGTCTGGCCGCCTCCCCGAGCGTCTCGCGTACTCGTCGGTAAATGATCCTTCTATGCGCGCATGGATTAGATACACAGTGGTATTTCTACCTCGTTCCCGTTATGACACTGTTGCACTTCGAGCAGTATAAATTCAAGCGTGCGGAGCATGGTTGGGTCACTCAGTCGCACTGAGGTCGGATCCTTTATCAGTCAGATCGTTAGAGCTATCGATGTAGCAGGTTAGCGTCGCCTCACTCTGCATCTCGGACGGCGGCCGGTTCGCGTCGCTCGGCATACGTTGACATGTTATTTCTCCAGGCTCTCCGGACATTTGTCTATAGCCATGACTTCCCCGAAATGCTCAGGACTGGTACTTCACTGCAGATGTCAGTATCCCACTCGGCGTTTTTGCATATCAGCTGCCGCGGTGCGTTCCACGGCTCGAGCTAGAATAAGAGTATTCAGCGTGTGGCATGTCAAGGGGATATCGTCTCACGTGTAAAAGTTGTCGCAGGAGAGCTACATACGTAGGGCATATCACCTGTCCAAGAGATGTGGGGTCCTTTTACGCGCCGCCGATGCTAGGTACACAGGTGCAGCTGTGCGGTGATCGACATTGTTAGACCACCGGGCGCAAGATCTCAATTCTCTCCTTACGAGCAGAGCGATTCACTTCGACTGGTGCCTTTGCCGATCAAGTTGGATTCGAGGCTAATATTAACGGTGCCTTGACCTCGGTTCCTTGAGGCTAGCCAAAGCATCTGAAGGACCGTCCTCACGTGGTCTGGATCTGGGGGGGGTCCGACATAAGGGAACATTCAGCTGCCGGCGCAGTCCTGGGTCAGGAGACATTGGTACTCCGGTGCACGAGGCGCAATCGCGTGTCAGCCCTCAAGATTCACAGAGTAGCAATTCCCCTCGTGCTCAAGGTGTAGTCCACTCGTAGGAATGGTCCTCACTGTACGATATCGGACTGCCTCTGACAGTCAGGAACGTGCTAAGCGCTTATCGTCGTCTAGGCTCGATGGTGGAAAGAGCGTCTCTGTCTTCACGGCTGAACCCTTATATGGCAACGGACGAAGGGACATAGATTGGCTTGGCCGTTATCACTCTTGCTTCTGGCACTCTGCTCTAAGAATCTCTCTGCGCCCTCGCGCGCTACTGCTCGGCGTGGGACTCTGATTAGGGGCAGAAGCCCGCTACACTACGAGAGGCTATGTCGCTATCAGGATCCGTACTCCAGAGAGTTCGGCCGTGCCTGTCAGAGGGATCCCACGGGCGCAAAGGATTAGTAGCGGCATGGAGAGGCGTGTGGAAAAGGCTGAGAGCAGCAAAAGCCACACGGTCGGCGAGCTGTACGGAGCGCGATATTCACCTTAAACTCGAATCCCACACTCGTGCACCAATGTCCCGGCCGTTTCGAGAGACGCAATATTTCTATGCCCAGCGTCGCGAGCCATCCACCAGCGGAAAACTCCATAAAATGCCTGGAGCGACAATCATTTGGGAATTTACGGCATCAGAATCATACAGACTGCGGGGGGCGAGCCGAAAGCGTGCCCATACCCATGTGTCCTCCCCCTCATCCCATCACCTCTTCTTCCGGGGCATTAAGCATTTCCGCGGATAATCCTTCGGGAGTCACTAAGATCCGCACCCGATATCCTCATGTTCGCTTCCCCGCGTCAGCCCCGGAGTTCACCTTCTTCTTCCGGGTAAATGTAATTGCATTGTCCGTGTAATAATGCGCTGTGGCGGGGAGTCACAAGAATCCTCGCCTGTATCCTGCATGTGTCGCTTCCCGCTCAGGTCCCCGAGTCCCTTCTCTTCCTGCTGTAGTGCATTGGTCCGTGTATAACATTCGCTGTGCGGGAGCCACTAAGATCGTGTCCTGATAATCCTGCATTGTCTCTGCCCCGAATCAGTTCCGTAGTTCCCCTTCTTCTCCATGTGCTTTATTGCATCGTCCGCGCTATACTGCGCTGTGGCGGGGAGTTCACTAAGATCCTGCACCCGATATCCTGCATGGTCGCTTTTTTCCCGCTCAGGTCCCCGAGTTCACTTCTTCCTTCCTGGTGCATTTAAGGCATGCCGTGTATAATGTGCGTCGGGGAGTCACTAAGATCCTCACCCGATATCCTGCATGTGTCGCTCCCCCTCAGGTCCCCGGATTCACCTTCTTCTTCACTGGTGCATATACTCATTGTCCATGTATAATGTGCTGTGCGGGGAGTCACTGATATCGTGCGCCTGATACCTGCATGTGTCCCTTCCCCGCTCATCCCCGGAGTTCACCTTCTTCTTCCTGGAGCATGTAAGTGCATTGTTGTGTATACATGTGCTGTGCGGGGAGTCACTAAATCCTGCGCCCCTATCCTCATGTGGTCCGCTTCCCCGCTCAGGTCCCCGGAGTTACCTTCTTCTTCCTGGTGCACGTAAGGGTGTGACCACATGCGTTTTTAGACCGTTTTTGGGCGATTTTTAGTTTTGTTTCAAACTGGTCACAAATGCATGCATTGTTTACTATCTGAAAACTAAAAACGCCATGTGTGTCACTCAGCCCTAAAAGTTCACATCCCCTGCTCAGTCGCAATCAGTCGGCCCCTCCCGATTTGTGTCGGCATCAAGCAGCGCAGCTGCGCCATAGTCCGATAACGTGCAACATATCTCCTCTGAAATCCCTGTCCCGCCGGCGGCGATCCCGAAATTCGGGAAACCCAACGGCAATGTTGCTGCGGACCCTTAGTAAATACGTCCCAATATTGCTGACTGCTTCTTATACTGCTGCGTGTTTGAAATTGCCCTAGTATTGGATGATTACCCCTGAACTGTCTGGACACGTCTTGTAATATATAATATACCCTTACCCTGACCACCCCCCGCCATGTGCTATATACTCAGAGCTGCAGGAGGGATCTGTGTCGCTGTCCCAGGTCCTGTAGCACCGCTGTAGGTTCTATATACAACCCACAGACACAGAGCCCAGCCCCTCAGCTGTGACGGTCGGGATGTATAATCTGTGTATGTTAGTTCCAGGAGACGAGATGTTCATGAATACACTGCGGCAAATGACAGCAGAAATCAGATTGACGCTAAACGTTTTAATTTTGACTCAACCCCCCCGGGGGCCGCAATCCGACGGCAGACATATTTTGTTGTCTCGAATGAGATTTCTAAATTAGCAGTGCGGACAAAAAAAATATGGGATTTAATATTCCGGAAGAAGTTTTATTTCTAGACAGAAAGACACGATACGTAGGAAACTTTATTTAATCTACAGAGATATATAAGTTACCAGTAATCTGTCTATCACAAGTAGTGTGACTCAACCAGCAGAATAGTAGAGTGCACGCTCCTGGAGTATAGTCCAGGATGTAACTCAGGTCATACAGGATAATAATGTCATGTATGTACACATGACTGCCCAGGCAGAATAGTGAGTGTCAGCTTCTGGGGTATAATACAGGCTCTGTGACTACACCCCCCATACACAGCGAGCTACCATGTCCTGTGTGTCCTGACACCTTTCTATCATAGCCAGCAGTGGTACAGCGAGCTACCATGTCCTGTGTGTCCTGACACCTTTCTATCATAGCCAGCAGTGGTCAGGGGTTAAACGCCAGAAAAATAATTTGATAGATCGGACATTTTGGGACATGATGATAGCTAAAGTGTTTATGATTTTTACTTTTTATTTATATCAGTTCTAGGGAAAGGGGGTGATTTAAACTTTTTTCTTTTTTTTACTATTTTTTTTCTTTTTTTTTTTATTTAAAAAATTTTTTTTTTGCCATTATTTTAGATCCTCCAGGGTTATTTAACCCTGCAGGGTCCTATTGCTAATACTATATACTGCAATACTATTGTATTGCAGTATATAGCATTTTTACAATGATTTTTAATAGCCTGCCCTCTGCTGGCTATTATAAATCATTGCACATGGCAAGCCTACGAGTCTCAATGAGACTGTAGGCTGCCATAGCAACCGATCTCCGATGACGTTCCAGGGGGCGGCGATCGTCCATCCAAGAAGGCGGCGCCCATATAACGGTAAGTTAGGTGCCGCGGTTGGGTTCGACCGCGGCACTTAACAGGTTAACTGCCGCGATCGGTGCCAGCACCGACCGCGGCAGTGACAAGCAGGTGTTGGCTGTTTTATACAGCCATTACCCGGTGTGTATGGAGAGAGCTCAGCTCGTGAGCTCTCTCCATACACCCCTTGCGGCGCGAGGACGATATATAGTTCGTCCTCGGTCGGCAAGGTGTTAGTGCAGCCTGGGGGGCTGTACAGTATATTAATATTAACTGGAATGAGCGTGTCAAAGACAGTCACTTGATTGAGAGTGTCAGAGACAGTCACTGGTAGCGCCTCACCATCGGCTGGCCATGTCCCTGTGTGGTCCGACAACCTTTCTATCATAGCCAGCAGTGGTCAGGGGTCAGCATGGGTGCTCTGACCCCTCTGTGACTACACCCCCCATACACAGCGAGCTGCCATGTCCTGTGTGTCCTGACACCTTTCTATCATAGCCAGCAGAGGTCAGGGGTCAGCATGGGTGCTCTGACCTCTCTGTGACTACACCCCCCATACACAGCGAGCTGCTATGTCCTGTGTCCTGACACCTTTCTATCATAGCCAGCAGTGGTCAGGGGTCAGCATGGGTGGGCGCTCTGACCCCTCTGTGACTACACCCCCCATACACAGCGAGCTGCCATGTCCTGTGTGTCCTGACACCTTCCTATAATAGCCAGCAGTGGTCAGGGGTCAGCATGGGCGCTCTGACCTCTCTGTTACTACACCCCCCATACACAGCGAGCTGCCATGTCCTGTGTGGATGTGGATGATGTTCACTACATTGTGACATATTGTCAAATATGCCTTTTTGTCCCATGACCTGCACACAGTGATGTTCTGTATGATCTCTATGTGGTGGTAATCTGCTTCCATCTAGTGGTCACTTTACTAATAACAATCAGACTTATCCGCCCCATATACCTTGGATAAGTACTGATAGTGGGTGGACCTATAGTGAAAGCTGCTGTTTAGATTGGGAATGTAATTCAGCCCGGTAATAGCATTGATAGACACTAATTATTGTAATTTGCAGTACTTACAATTCTGATCTATATAATATACAAAAAAATGTCACTAATCTATTATCTTACTGCTGCTATTCCACTTCCATACATACCGTTTGTGCCTGGGTCATAGATGTTATTGCAGGTCATAGGAGGCGCTAGGAGGTCATAGGGAGCGTCTCCTCTGCTGCATCAGCTCTTCCTCATGTGGGCGAATGTGGGCAGCCATTCTTCATAAGGGAATAGGATAAAATATAATAAATGAAGGTGTTGCTGCTTCAACCAGTCATCAGCCGTCATCATATATACAAGAATCCTAGGTGAATGGGACTTCAGACGATCCTGGAGCTTGGTGATTGCTGGATAACAGATGGGAGGAGGACACAGGACGGGGTAGTAAAGAGAGTTGAAACTTCATGCAGTTAGCGAGTGTTATGGGCTGCCTAAACTGTTGAGACTGGTTGTTATTCTGATAGTCCAGGGCAGGGCATTCCAGAGAATTGGTGCAGCTCTGGAGAAGTCTAGGAGACATGTGGGAGAGGTTTGAATTATAGTAGAGATTAATCTAAGATCGCTGGCAGATGGAGGTTATAGAAGAATTTGGGAAATGGTCGGGTTATCAAATTAACTTTCCCTGGACCCAGGGGTCAGGGGCAAACTTGTAGATCAAAAGGTAACTATATGCGAGAATAGCTTTAGATATTTAGGGATACAAATAGCAAAAGAACTGTACATGTTTTTGGAACTTAATCTGATACCCCTATTGTAGGGCAATAGAGAAAGAATTCACTGCTAGGATAGGCTGCCGTTATGTAGGTCAGACAGAAAATCATCTTCCTCCCACAAATGTTATCAGCCGGAGCAATGTGATAGAGGAATCAATGTTCAGGGAGATTGGGGCAATGCTCAACGATTTAATGTGGGGGTGAAAAAAGGCTCGCATGAAGGTAAGTTATTTATATCGTTCTTTGGAGGGAGGGGGGTTGGGGGGGAGTACTTTTCCTTTTTTGTGTACTTAATGGCCGCACAAATAAGTAGATTGGTAAAGTGTTAAAGTAATCACGTGATTGGGAGGCTGATGAACCCCACTGCGGGTTCAATTCAATCAATATTTGAGGTTTTAGAGAGTGGGTTTTTGGCAGCGGGAGGTAGAGGAAGTGGGGACTTTCTAAACTATTGTTTAAAAGTTGGGCAATGTTAAAGAAAATGTTGAATATTCATAATTATGGGGTAATTATCAGATACCAGAGGTAATGGGGATTCCTGATTCCAAGTTGCACATGCACTTAGAGAACATCAAAAGAAAAAGGGTCAGGTTTGAGGGTCTAATCACACGAATGTATAGATTTAGTATTGGATAATGATAACACTAGGAATATAATTTGTAAGGTGTATAAACATTTAGTCAAAGGGTTTTCAATAAACATTCAACACAAATCACCCAAAAAATGGAAACCGGTGGTAGATGCAAAAATCACCTGTAGGATGGGAGAAAGTGTATAGGAATATAAGGTGGGTGTAATCTGGAGATGTTTCTGAGATGCATGCGGCAATGGTGAGCAAGAGATTGAATATGCGGTGAAAAGGAGAGGACGGAGTCCAGCACAACCTCAGGACAGCGGGCCTGCTGCCCCGGTGCTATAGTGATCCCACAGACCGAGATGGAGAGGTCAGGATAGACTCTGTTAGTGGATGGTGCAAAGACAAGAAATATGGAAAGATTAAGTTTCAAGAAGAGAGAGGACATGATGTTAGAGACAGCAGAGAGACAGTCACTAGTGTTCTGGAGTAAGGCCGGGCTGATGTTACGTGCAGAAGTATACAGCTGGGTGTCATCAGCAGAGAGATGATACTGGAAACCAAATCTGCTGATGGTTTGTCCAATGTGGGCTGTATAGAGGGAGAAGAGAAGAGGACCTAGGACTGAGCCCTGAGGAACCCGACACTGAGAGGAGAGGACCTAGGACTGAGCCCTGGGGAACCCCGACACTGAGAGGAGAGGAGCTAGGACTGAGCCCTGAGGAACCCCAGTGGTCAGGGGTCAGCATGGGTGCTCTGACCCCTCTGTGACTACACCCCCCATACACAGCGAGCTGCCATGTCCTGTGTGTCCTGACACCTTTCTATCATAGCCAGCAGAGGTCAGGGGTCAGCATGGGTGCTCTGACCTCTCTGTGACTACACCCCCCATACACAGCGAGCTGCTATGTCCTGTGTCCTGACACCTTTCTATCATAGCCAGCAGTGGTCAGGGGTCAGCATGGGTGGGCGCTCTGACCCCTCTGTGACTACACCCCCCATACACAGCGAGCTGCCATGTCCTGTGTGTCCTGACACCTTCCTATAATAGCCAGCAGTGGTCAGGGGTCAGCATGGGCGCTCTGACCTCTCTGTTACTACACCCCCCATACACAGCGAGCTGCCATGTCCTGTGTGGATGTGGATGATGTTCACTACATTGTGACATATTGTCAAATATGCCTTTTTGTCCCATGACCTGCACACAGTGATGTTCTGTATGATCTCTATGTGGTGGTAATCTGCTTCCATCTAGTGGTCACTTTACTAATAACAATCAGACTTATCCGCCCCATATACCTTGGATAAGTACTGATAGTGGGTGGACCTATAGTGAAAGCTGCTGTTTAGATTGGGAATGTAATTCAGCCCGGTAATAGCATTGATAGACACTAATTATTGTAATTTGCAGTACTTACAATTCTGATCTATATAATATACAAAAAAATGTCACTAATCTATTATCTTACTGCTGCTATTCCACTTCCATACATACCGTTTGTGCCTGGGTCATAGATGTTATTGCAGGTCATAGGAGGCGCTAGGAGGTCATAGGGAGCGTCTCCTCTGCTGCATCAGCTCTTCCTCATGTGGGCGAATGTGGGCAGCCATTCTTCATAAGGGAATAGGATAAAATATAATAAATGAAGGTGTTGCTGCTTCAACCAGTCATCAGCCGTCATCATATATACAAGAATCCTAGGTGAATGGGACTTCAGACGATCCTGGAGCTTGGTGATTGCTGGATAACAGATGGGAGGAGGACACAGGACGGGGTAGTAAAGAGAGTTGAAACTTCATGCAGTTAGCGAGTGTTATGGGCTGCCTAAACTGTTGAGACTGGTTGTTATTCTGATAGTCCAGGGCAGGGCATTCCAGAGAATTGGTGCAGCTCTGGAGAAGTCTAGGAGACATGTGGGAGAGGTTTGAATTATAGTAGAGATTAATCTAAGATCGCTGGCAGATGGAGGTTATAGAAGAATTTGGGAAATGGTCGGGTTATCAAATTAACTTTCCCTGGACCCAGGGGTCAGGGGCAAACTTGTAGATCAAAAGGTAACTATATGCGAGAATAGCTTTAGATATTTAGGGATACAAATAGCAAAAGAACTGTACATGTTTTTGGAACTTAATCTGATACCCCTATTGTAGGGCAATAGAGAAAGAATTCACTGCTAGGATAGGCTGCCGTTATGTAGGTCAGACAGAAAATCATCTTCCTCCCACAAATGTTATCAGCCGGAGCAATGTGATAGAGGAATCAATGTTCAGGGAGATTGGGGCAATGCTCAACGATTTAATGTGGGGGTGAAAAAAGGCTCGCATGAAGGTAAGTTATTTATATCGTTCTTTGGAGGGAGGGGGGTTGGGGGGGAGTACTTTTCCTTTTTTGTGTACTTAATGGCCGCACAAATAAGTAGATTGGTAAAGTGTTAAAGTAATCACGTGATTGGGAGGCTGATGAACCCCACTGCGGGTTCAATTCAATCAATATTTGAGGTTTTAGAGAGTGGGTTTTTGGCAGCGGGAGGTAGAGGAAGTGGGGACTTTCTAAACTATTGTTTAAAAGTTGGGCAATGTTAAAGAAAATGTTGAATATTCATAATTATGGGGTAATTATCAGATACCAGAGGTAATGGGGATTCCTGATTCCAAGTTGCACATGCACTTAGAGAACATCAAAAGAAAAAGGGTCAGGTTTGAGGGTCTAATCACACGAATGTATAGATTTAGTATTGGATAATGATAACACTAGGAATATAATTTGTAAGGTGTATAAACATTTAGTCAAAGGGTTTTCAATAAACATTCAACACAAATCACCCAAAAAATGGAAACCGGTGGTAGATGCAAAAATCACCTGTAGGATGGGAGAAAGTGTATAGGAATATAAGGTGGGTGTAATCTGGAGATGTTTCTGAGATGCATGCGGCAATGGTGAGCAAGAGATTGAATATGCGGTGAAAAGGAGAGGACGGAGTCCAGCACAACCTCAGGACAGCGGGCCTGCTGCCCCGGTGCTATAGTGATCCCACAGACCGAGATGGAGAGGTCAGGATAGACTCTGTTAGTGGATGGTGCAAAGACAAGAAATATGGAAAGATTAAGTTTCAAGAAGAGAGAGGACATGATGTTAGAGACAGCAGAGAGACAGTCACTAGTGTTCTGGAGTAAGGCCGGGCTGATGTTACGTGCAGAAGTATACAGCTGGGTGTCATCAGCAGAGAGATGATACTGGAAACCAAATCTGCTGATGGTTTGTCCAATGTGGGCTGTATAGAGGGAGAAGAGAAGAGGACCTAGGACTGAGCCCTGAGGACCGCGACACTGAGAGGAGAGGACCTAGGACTGAGCCCTGGGGAACCCCGACACTGAGAGGAGAGGAGCTAGGACTGAGCCCTGAGGAACCCAGTGGTCAGGGGTCAGCATGGTGCTCTGACCCCTCTGTGACTACACTCCCCATACACAGCGAGCTGCCATGTCCTGTGTGTCCTGATACCTTTCTATCATAGCCAGCAGTGGTCAGGGGTCAGCATGGGCACTCTGACCTACCTGTGACTACACCCCCATACACAGCGAGCTGCCATGTCCTGTGTGTCCTGACACCTTTCTATCATAGCCAGCAGTGGTCAGGGGTCAGCCTGGGTTCTGTGACTTCACTTCATATGCATGTTTTTCTTGATTCCACACTTTTGGATAGATTCTCACAAATGTTTCATTATACTCAGGATAGTAAAGGAATCCCCCCTATGAAGCTGGAGGTCAGGTGGGGGCCCACACAGTGATGCGATGTGGTACATTCTCCAAGACTATTTTGGATTTCCGGGTAAAGTGGAATGCTGTCCTGCAATCTCCCTCCATGCCCTTATCTGTATCAGCATCCTCAGGACGCAAATACAGTTTTATAAGTTTGATTGGAAATTACATAGATACCCAAGAAATCCCATTAATTTGTGAGAAGTACTGGGCTGATGGTCCAGAAGGGGGCAATAAACACCCTGCCTTGCCATTTGGTAGCCCCAATAATAGACCTATCTCTGATTCCAACACACCAAAAAATCCACTATGCAGAAATAACTTCAAGCTCCACAGAGAAGGTCAGCGACTGGATAAAATATTCCATAAATCTTTATTTTCAATGCATTAAAACAAGAACACAGCACGGGAAGATGGAGCAAAAACAGAAGGAACAAAAGTAAGCGTTTCGTATCTCCACCTCCATGAAAAACCTATGAATAAGGTTTGATCCGAAACGCGACGGCTTTGCCTACTTTTTGTGGCTTCTACTTCTACTACATGTTTCTGTATGCTTGTTTCAGAGGATTGAAAATATAAATTTATGGAATTTACTATCCAATGGCTGACCTTCTCTG
>WNYA01000015.1:622429-740026 GCA_019512145.1 Engystomops pustulosus
CATTGGCGGGCACTGCTTGTGGTATGGGGGGTAGTCACAGAAGGTCAGAGCCCCCTGCGAGACCCCTGACTTCTTCTGTCGGGCTATGATAGAAAGGTTCAGGACCAGGCATGATATGGCAGCTCGTGTGTATTGGGGGTGTAATCCCACGAAGGGTCAGAGCGCCCATATGTTTGCATATTCAATTATAATTTATATGTAGCAAAATAACTTTAGATTTATCCGCTTGCTGACAACTGCCAACATGACATCATAAGTTTCCATGTAACAACATGACAGCTGATTGTTTCCATGGCTGCCCCGATACAATACATCATTGCAAACAGACTGTAACACACACATACATCATCCTGCTGACAGTTTCCATGTGAGAACATACAGTATAATTTGGTTCCTCACATCTGGCTTCCATGTAACAGTGTGACATTTGCTTGTCCCTATAGCAGCCTCTGACAACATGACATTATTACACACAAAAGAGAACAACATGTTTCTATGAATAAAAGATCTATCAACATCAGCTTTTTGACAGTTTCCATGTAACAACACATATTTACATTATCAAATATACAACAATAAAAACATTACATTAACGAACACCAGAAGTGCAAACATATAAGAACAACTTGCTGACAGCTTCCATGAAACAACAAGACATCTGCATATTCTAAAATAGTGAAAATAAGTCAAAACAGAAAATACAATCTCGTTACAAAGATGTAAGATTTTTTATACTATATAACTCCGTGGCTTCTGCTTATTAAAGGTGACTGCTCCGTTATTATAGCAGCATTGGATGGATGTGCGTAGCCCCCTGTATCGGCTGGGAGTCTCCCCGATGATGTGATATCGGCTTCATTTACACCTTTAGCTTCTGGGATGACCGGCGAGAAGCTGCAATCGATGCTCTTCAGCCGTGTCTAACATCGCAGAGGTCAGAGGACACCGCCGCCCGCAATGTATCAGCCAAAATCAGCTCCTATTGTTTGTGTAATTAAAATATAGTCCCCGAGCAGCCGGGCATTACCAGGTGATTAATACAAACTGCTGAGCGGTGGCCGACCCGGAGAGGGGGCATTAATCACTGCTAATTAGCCGTCCTGAGGGGGAATATTATTGCAGGTTACTATATGGCGGTAAAGGGGAAAGAGGGGAGGGGAAGGGACAGAGCAGGACAAAGCACCAGGGAGGGAAGCACAAGAGGAGGCGGCGAACCGCGAGCGAGCGAGGGCGGAGCGAGGCGGCAGGAGCGACAGCGAGGCCCGCGAGCGAGCGAAAGAGCGACGCGGAGACGAGCGAGCGAGCGAGCGAGCGCAGTGAGTGCTAGCGAGCGAGCGAGCGAGCGCGCGAGGCAGAGCAGGAGGAGCGAAGGCGAGCGAGCCGCAGTAGCAGGAGCGAGTCGAGGCGAGCGAAGCGAGCGAGCGCCAGAGGCGAGCGAGAGAGCGCGTGCAGGAGCGCAGAGCGCGCGAGGCGAGCTAGGAGCGAGCAGAGCGAGCGACAGAGCGCGCGGAGAGAGCGAGGGAGAGAGCCGAGCGAGCGCCGAGCGAGCGAGCGCGCGAGCGCGCGAGCGAGCGAAGGTGAGCGAAGCGAGCGCAGAGCCAGCAGAGCGAGAAGAAGCGCCCACCTCTTTCTCTCTCTCCCTTTATTTCACGATAAACAGAAGACAGGAAATGGCAAAAGTGCTGGGTAAGCCCTCTTCAACGGACTATCTGGCTTTATCATCCGCGGTGGCCGACCCGGAGAGGGGGCATTAATCACTGCTAATTAGCCGCCCTGAGGGGGAATATTATTGCAGGTTACTATATGGCGGTAAATAGGTTATTTTACATACAGAGACATTACAAGCACATGGAGTTAATCCAAGATATTCTATCACTATCTATCTCCTATCTATCTATCTATCTATCTATCTATCTCCTATCTATCTATCTATCTATCTATCTCATATCTAGTCCTGGCTGTGTAGTCTGTACCTCCCCTATAACATCAGCAGTCTGGCTGTGTATTCCTGGACCTCCCCCTATAACCGCAGTCTGGCTGTGTAGGTCTGGCACCGTCCCCCTATAACAGCAGTCTGCTGTGTGTCTGTACTCCCCGATAACACAGTCTGTCTGTGTAGTCTGGACCTCCCCCTATTAACAGTTCGTCTGGCTGTGTAGTTCATGGACAACCCCCTATAAGCGCATGTCTGGCCTGTGTCGTCTGGACCTCCCCCTATACAGCAGGCTGGCTGTGTAGTCTGGACCCCCCCTATAACACAGCCTGCTGTTTGTCTGGACCTCCCCCCTATAACATGCAGTCTGGCTGTGTAGTCTGGACTTCTATGTCATCCACAGTCTCCTTGGGAGGTGCTAGAACCAGATAGGACTCCCTTCAACACTTTCACACAGAGAATGGATCCAAAATTCCAGAATAAATAACATCTTGACTCCTTTAGGTTCATCTAGTCGCTGATGTCACTGGTCACACAGTTTAATATCCTTGAAAACATGAAGCTGGTCACGTCTCCGGTAAAGTATGATTGATTCCGATCAATGTATGATACAGACAGGGCCGATACCACCCTGAAGAACTTTGTCCACAGTCCTGACCAGACGTCTGGAAAATGTGTATTCAGACGTCTGTGTATGTTATAGTATCAGCAGGACTGTCATATGTATTTATTCCAGTATGTTAGGGCTTCCCCAGAGTCCTTCACACTGCTGTGCTCTGGGCGCTTTGCCACCAGTGTTAGGTATTGTCCCTGGGAAATGTAATGTAATTTATTTTATTTATCCTGGTTGTCCCCGGGAAAACTCCAGTCAACCCGCTCAAAATATTTGAACCTAAGTGAATAAAATTGGTACTCTGTCTGATATTTTCCTGTGAAGCTCCACACAGGTGTGCGCAGTTGGATTGTCTCTAGGATAACCTGTTCCGTGGACCCGCTACAGGGACGTCTGGACTGGGGCTCATCCAAACTGGCTTTCAATTTGTTTAATATACAACCCTGAAGACGTTCCGGGTCAGAGGTCAGTAATATATATAGTCGTTTAATTATTTTATATACCTGAACACCCATGACCCATAGGTTTTGGCTTCCATGACCCCCGTACATATGCCGATTAGCATCGAACATCTGTCTCTCACCGGCAGTCCCCCCTGCAATATGTCCTCTGGGATAGGCAGTTGAACTTGAGCGTGGTCCACCCAGTTTCTACCCCTAAAGTCGCCAAGTCATAGCAATCTGGGGAGAGGAGGGGGATCAGCGCAGGTTGTCCTTGTTTTATCTGCCTGTGAGAGAGGAGAAGGGGACAGACCTTGTGCACGATGAAGCTTTCTTTAGGCTCCAATTACGAGATTCCTCACATCCTTGACCACTTGAAAGTTTCCCTGGCTTCTGAGCGATGGAAGACTTGAGCGTTTTTGATCCACCAATCTCTTACCCATAACGTCAGCCGCAGGTCCATTTGTCATCTGGGGAGAGGAGGGGGGTGCAGCTGCAGGTTGTCTGTGTGTTCGCTGTGAGAGTAGGAGAAGGGGAAGTACTTGTACATATCACAGAGCAAGATGACTTGTTCTTTATGCTTCAAAATCAGATAGTCATCAGTCCATGACCCGTGAAAGTTCCTCCTCTGGCTTTGAGAGGTTGGGAAGGTTGTGAAGGGTCGCTTGGTTGAGGAATAACAATGGCTACAATTTACCTTTCCCTTGAGAGCATTGAATTTCCCTGGCGTGCCCCACAGGGGAAATGAATTATTACAACACCATGGCCGGTCTATAAATTAACCAGCACTGGTCCGCCAAAACTAATCTCTTTCAAGCATGTCCTATGTTTTTTTATTTATTGTAGATTATCCGATCCAGAACATTCACTACATCGGACCACCCACCGTGACCACCGGCCTAACGCCCAACAATGGCTCCTTTACCCACCAAAAGCTTCCATCCGAACAACCCCGTTTCCCGCAGTATACGATAAAAACATTCTCATGGGGACATATTCAGCAGAGCTTGTACGTGGAACTGTAAATACAGACTTGGCACTCGAACGCTGCCCCCGAGGCTGTAGGACCATGTTTTTGTTAGATAACACATCATTTGTAATTGATAATTGATATTCAGTGGCCTGTATTCAGTGAATGCCTGGGGAATAGTGTTACACTGTACATCAGCAGACGCTGCGTGATACTCTCAATATCTAATACTTGTCTGAGATGTTGGAGTGGTCACCAGCTCCTAATGCCACCGCTTTCATTTCTGATAACATGGTCGCTTCCTCCCTGAACTGTGCCATTCAACTACATTTACTGGGCCAGAGCTGCATGTACCACAAGCAACCTGTGGCCAGATGTGGCGCTGTTTGTCGCAGAAAGCTGCATTTTTCTTATTTTGGCATTTATTTTAAGCAGGCCTCAAATTGGTATCTTTCTTAGGACTCATTTTTCTGTTAAGACCTGAGCTCTAACATAAGCTATCGATCTCGGTGGCCCCATCCTAATGATAGGCCAGGAAAAAAAATTTAATGGCCAACTCCTTTAACGTGGGGTTGCCATCAGCTAATAACCTGCAGGCTAAAGTAACTTTCCTATGTGTTCAGCTTTGGCAGCAGCACTTACCTTGTTATATAATTCTCATTACATTTGGGAAGAACTTCTTTATGAGGAATACTTAGTAATATTGTCTTTGCACTACCTTTGTCCACCACTAGGTGGAGCTCTAGTGTCTAGTATAAAACCTACTTGGAAGGAACAAACCTAGCTCAGAGATGTTGCTTTGTTACAAGCACACCCTGTGGTCAGCAGGGTACTGCAATGCATTTTTTTTTTTTTTTTTCCCCTTTTTTTTATATTTTTACAGGTGTGACAATGTGAAACCTTACATGATTTATTGTTTGGCATGTTTGATATTTTCATTCAAAACGATTTAAAATTTTTTCTATGAATAATTATTAATTTTCATATAACGTATATACACAAGTTATAAGCCGAGGCCCCTAATCATATACCACAAAACCTGGTAAACCTTATATATAATATTTTTAATCGAGTATAGCAGAGTTGGTTTTGTGCTGAAAAACTAGGCTTTTCCGCAGTAATATATGATACTTAGTTTTTATTTCGTGTCATTGTGGTTCATGGGCAGATTTATCAATCATGTTGTTGAGAGCCAATTCCCATTCATGGACCTCAATAAGGGAATTCAATACTATCTACGTATATACTATTATATGCTTTTGTCCATCCCGGGTGACCCCCACCTTGCGGTACCCTGAAAAGTGAGGTCCAACAAGTCCATCTTCCCCACCACAGGGTCCTGCTGATGGTTGTTGGGTTTAGTTACAGTCTATGTGCAGGGGGGGGGGGATCTTGGGTTTTTTATACTCTTATTATCGACGTTTATGTGTTCTGGTTGTAATAAATCATTGATGACATTTTCTTTGGGGTTTTTATGCTTGACCAATTTTTTTTTCACTTCCATAAAATGTGATTGACACAAAACAACAAAAACAGAATCAGTGACTTGTAATAATGTGAATAATTGTGTTTTGAAATAAACAGTGATGTAACCATTGTTTTCGTCAGTAAGTTACATGAGATCTAGATGATTTATCTACAGATCCCCAAAGAAGAACTGATGCGACCAATTATTCACCCTTATATGGGTATCCAGGCGTCCCCTACTTAAGGACAACCGACTTACAACAGACACCCCTAGTTACAGACATATCCCTCTGCCCACGTGGCCTCTCTGGATGTTCCTATAAGTCCCCAGACTTGTGCAATGAATCAGCTGTAAGGTTTTCTGTAATGAAGCTTTGACCCTGAATAATCCTTGGTCTCCATTATAGCTAAAAATTTTGAAAATCCTTGTCACTAGGACAAAAAAAAAAAACTTTGTCTTTAGCTGCAATTTGGTAAAATACATTTTGACTTACATACACATTCAACTAAGACCAACTCTATGGAACCTATATTATATGTAAGAAGCCGGGGGACTGCCCTGTAATTGACTAACCGTTTACAATAATGATGCATCAGATCAGCATTTTGGGAGCTCAGTGAGGCTTAGTTCCAATATAACATAGAATGTCACCAATCAGACCCAAAAGTCTTGGCATTTGCGGTTTAGAGTGCGATAACCAATGTTTTTGCTTCAAAAGGAAAGCAAATGGATATTTGCGCGCAAAGGAGTTTTCTGGACCTTAATCTGTCAAATGACAGATTAGATATTTTTGTGATACTTTACATGTAGAAGAACCCCTCTGGCTTCAGTTTTAAAAATTCATTTGACTAATTTAATATCAATTAAGCTCGTACCTATTGTGAGAAAAGAAATATGTGGACAAGTATCTCTGTTTCCTCCAAAAAATTTTTGCCTTTTAACAGTTCACGTGTAAAACACTGGCTTAAGGGAACTCTACCATTTGATTTGATGTCAGTATGAACCAAACATACCTGAGACGTGCTGTAGTCTACAACTTATGCAGATCATTCTTGGTTAATCTGTGCTGAGTGTTTTTTGCTGATCAACAATTATCGAATTATTATAATGAAGCTCCTTCACTTCTATGTCTCCTCCTTCGGTGCTTGGTTCAGCACTTCTCCTCAGTCCTGTGAGTTTCTCCCTCTGCAGGAGAGATTATGTAATCACTATTCTCCTCCCTGCCAACAGAATAATCAATTGCTGCCACCATCCCCCCCAGCTGATGTGTATGAGTGATCCAGCTCATGTTTGATTAGTCATTCTTGCTACCTCCATTTGTAATTTATCAGCTCTATGTGTAATGTGTTTGTCAAGCTCCCAGCTTTCCAAGGTCCTGAATGTTTTTTATTGTTTTTTTTCAGCAAAACCACTCAGCTCAGGGATTAACCATCAGTGTACACAACCAACACAGCATTCTCATGGTATGTTTGCTTCATCAGCTCAATCAATCAAATGGTTAGGTTCCTTTTATCTCTATTACCATACCTTGGTTTTGTGTGAATAATAAGCATTAGATGGAATAAATACGTTTTTCTAATGTATCGACAACCGTCATTGTACCCAACCTATAGATAGACACATATGGCATAACATAACTGTAATTCACTCTACGAGAATTGTACAACATTTGAGCAGCGTGTTGCTGTTGTCAAGGATTATAGCATAGCTATGCCACCCGAAAGGCAGGGAAGGGTGACTAGCTGCCGTTACGCGCTCACGGCGCCACTTGGAGGTGGCGGTGGTCAACTTTGCCGTTTCCAATCCATTTACCGGCATCGGCATGGTAGGAAAAGTGATGGCCAAACTTTTGAAGCCAAGGGCCCAAACTACAACCGAAACCCACATTTTTCGCAAAGTGCTGATAGCGACAAGTTAAGCAGTGACTTATTAACCCCTCTCGGTCACATGTTTAAATTGTATGGGCACCTGAGGACACCATACAGTATAAATAGAGGAGAAGAAGTTATTGGAATATTGTAGCTTCCTTCTAAAGGGGTCCTGGACTGGCAGAGGCCTTGATCCTGTCTGGCGAACTGTGCTGGGTAATTGCGCGGAGGCCCATGAGAGGTGGCTTGTGAGTGCAACCTCTGGCACCCCCGTACCATAGGATTCGCCACCACTGGGATAGGATATTTCCGAGACGGCGGCCATACTCGTCCGCCAGTGATAGCACTCAAAAGAGCCAATAGCTCCACACATTCACACCAATCGAGTGTTTTGAAAGAGAGGAGTCTTTATGGGGACTTAAATATCCGGCTTTAGATGAGTGAACCAGATGAAGCTCCACGGTGCGACACGCTGTCTTTTCCCTCCCCCGTGATTTCCCTGCTGTTCTTCCCTCCTCACCAGAATAATCCGGTTTTAATATGTTTGTGAGTAAATTAAATAAACGGCCACAAAACTTATCTGGGGTACCCGCCGGCCACGTTTTTCCTTTTTTTCGTGAGATTATTTTATGCTACACCATGAGTCCATAAATAAGACACACCTGTAATAATTTTTGACAAAACCTATTCAAACCAAATTAAAGTCTAAACTTCACCGGCATCTGAACAAAATGATTGTATAAACTGTGAGGCGCTGGAGGCATTTTTTTTTTTTAATTTTTTTTTCGCTCAACTCTTTTATTTTTTAAGAAAATTTTCAGTGGTAGTTTGTTACCTGTATAACAGTCCCAGGAAAAAAGCACAAGTCATTAGGACATCGGAGCTTCCTGCCTGTCTGCGCATAGAACCATCCGGCCTCAACAGAACATGCGATAGCGTTATTATCCAAAATCCAATAACTGATAATAAACGAAACTGATTGCAGACTATAAACCGGTGGGGGGTGGGTGGGGGTTCCCTGCCCTCGCTTACTGCCCCCTAGTGGGAGGGATCAGGGGAGCATAGACACAAGATCTAGGTCCGTGATGGCGAACCTTTTGCGACCGAGTGCGCCCAACTACAACCTATTTCTTGTAGTCCACCAAAGTTAAAGTTAGTAAGTTTGTTTGCTCCCTGTTTCTTCAACAACTTTCAATCTTATTAGCTCTCACTGAGTACAGCAACACATTAGAAAGATGAAAAATTATGCCTTCAATTTTCGCTTCTATCTATGTCCCCTCTGTACACATAGACCGTGAGGTCCGAAGGAAGGTGTCCCCGGCCACCATAGATATGTCAGAGGAGGGGGAGGCCAAAGCTGCTGGCGGGGGCCATACAAATCTCCCTCTATCCAAACTGAGTCTGAAAGCCTAGAGAATTAAGTCACCAAAATATGGCTGAAAGTAGCCTCTTTTAAGTTGCTTGAGAACGACAGGAAGAGTACTTTGAGTCCTAGTCTTTTAGTGCATGTGGGGACAAGGGGATGGCCCAGTACGAGGTGCGCCGGCACCAAAGAGGAGAAAACGTGGGACTCTACAAGATGCACAGCCGGACACTGGCACCGAGTGGCCATCGGTTTCCGCGCATCGGAATACCTGAGGTACTACGAATGGCTACTAAACCACGCACAGAAGTTATCCACGTAACGCAGTCTGTCAGAATACAATCTCCTTTGGTTTTATTCACTTGGGCTTTGTAGTCAGTGCATCACGAGCCCTCCGTGGTTTCTATGGGTACCCCTGGCTAGCAGTGCCTCACTTGGGGCCTTAGTCTATGAACTGCATATGTGTGTGCCATACAACAACGCCATAAACCTATAAGATGGCCAATATTAATTTCAGACCCCCCAGGCTCCATTAAGTAAGATACATCCCACAGCTCCATTCATTAATATACACCCCCCAGCCAGGCTCCATTAATTATATACCCCGACAGGATCCATCAAATAGTGAACACCCCCCAGCCAGGCTCCATTAATTAATATGCACCCGCCCCCCAGCCAGAATACATATTAATATACCCCCCAGGCTCCCTTATTAATAAACCTCCGCAGACAGGATCCTCATTCTACCACCCCCCTCCCCCCCCACTCCATTAATAAATATACACCCCCCACCCCCAGGCTCCATTAATCAACATACCCTTTTAGTGGCCAGAAAAAAATAATAAACACTAACTTACCTCAAGTGTTGCAACACATCTTCTCCATCTCCAAGTGAGAGTCAGCGTCTACTGTGCAGCGCAGGCTGAAGTTCATCACGTCATCAGCGTCCTGACGCAGTATTAGACGCTCCCCGCGGCAGAAATACTGGGCCACGCCATGCAATTATGTCTTGTGAGGCCCGCTGTAGTGCCGCCCCTTCATGCCGCGCCAGCACTGTGAGTGCGGCACTTTTCTTTCTAAATTACATTGGCGACAAGTATTCCGATGTAATTGAGTTTTCCTTAGTTGCCATGTGTCTGTGGGCCCTTCTTTGGCACCTCTAGGGCCCCTGGCACTTGCCCGGGTAAGCCAGGTCTGGCGCCGCATGCTGTCAATGTTCCACTAGGTCAATTCCTTAATTCGGTGCTTAGGTCCAAAGTAGTGGTGAAATGTTTTCGTTCCAGATCGGGATATCGGCACTTGGCAGCGGTGAGAGCCTGAAGGAGCAGCTTGGCAACTTTGGACCCCGTACAACCTTAGGCAGTAGGTGGGTATCGTAGGCACCTCAGGGCGCGGTCCCACGTTGCGTTCGCAAACGCAGACGCATTCAAAAACCCGCGCCCACCGGGGCGCTCGCTCGCTTCGGCGTTTCTTGGAAACGCCTGCGATCGGTACGAGCCGCCGCTGTTTTCGTTCCGATCGCAGGCGTTTCATAGAAACGCCGATGCGATCGACGCGACCGCCCCGGTGGGCGCGGTTTTGAATTCGTCTGCGTTGTCGAACGCAACGTGTGACAGCGCCCTCAGGTCTAGTGGAATATTCCAGTTCTATCACTTCCATAATTATTGCTTGACTGAGTTCCAAAAGCTGTTGTCAGCTGGGCATTCACAAAATATAGCCTTAAGGAGGGCGCTGTCCCACTTTTGCGTGATCGAAAACGCAGACAAACCGCGCCCACCGGGCGGTCCGCGTTCCGATCGCATAGCCGTTTCTATGGAAATGCCTGCGATCGGGTACGAGCCGCCGGTGTTTTGGCCCCCCCTCGTTAAATCAATGCAATGCAAAACACCATTGGCTCGTTCCCGATCGCAGCGTTTCCATAGAAACGCCGATGCTATTGTAGTGTCCCACAGTAACACCTTTTGGGCCCCTACACCACTCATTGAAAGGTTAATGTTTTCATTACTGTGATGTTATTACTGAAGTGCAACTGTTTTAATAATGTGATAACAACTGTTTTCCCATGCATTATCCATGTTAGGCTATGTAAATTGGTTTCCACTTTTAATAAGCTTCACCCCTGCTAGGTTGGGAGGTAAGAACCTGTATATTTGAGTTACCTCATATTTGAGTGTCGAGCAGAGTATATAATGGAAGGTACCACCCCAGACATGTGCTCAGTGAATGTTCCTCATTCCATTTATGTTTGCTGAGAGAGTGTCGCCTGACACAGCAGCAGGAGCCTGACCACAACATGCAAAATATCATCTATACCGCTCACAGAGAAGGGAGTAAACCCCACATCACCAGGTGAGAGACTAAGGTCTCCCCAAGTCCACTCAGTCTCCCCAGGAGCCGGCTTGATGAATGTCCCAGTATAAAAAAAACCAGGCCACGGCCTACAACAAGAAGAACCAAGAGAAGCCAGAGGAGCTTAGGAGGGCCCAGATATACGGTCCAGTGAAATATAGAGAGCACTGCACAGGAATAGGGGGAGTGCTGCAAAAGGACAGTTTTGGTGCTTGGATCTTAAAGATCCGAACTGGTTTGGGGAACAGTGTAAAGGTGCTCCCATTATATGGACATTTGTAACATTGAAGTAAACTGAGCCGGAGCTGGGCCTGTTGGATCATCACTCCTTTGCATCCTGGTTCTTATTTTAGCTGTTATAGGGGAGGGTCCAGACTACACAGCCAGACTGCTGTTATATGGGGAGGTCCAGACTACACAGCCAGACTGCTGCTATAGGGGGAGGTCCAGACTACACAGCCAGACTGCTGTTATAGGGAAGCATAGCCTATAGAAATAGTGGAAAGTTTGGAATACATAGCGATACTGTAGTAATAGTTGGCGATACTGACAACATACTTTTTGTCACTTGACATTGCAATCCCATTGGCGCTGTAGAATCCGGTTGCGACTTGTCTGACATCTCCTGGACTGTAATACACCACATTTGTCCACCTTAACCCAATGAACATCTCGACAATCCTCATGATGAAGTCCGTAAAGTAATAATCATTAGTGGCATAGAAGCTTTCAGGTCCTACAGCAACAACGTCATTGACGCTGGAAGACAAAGTAGAGACAAAAAGTCTGAAAATCATTTGGTTTACTGTAAATTAATATTTATAATTCTATTAAAATGCTAAATATAAATAATTTAGGGGTCTCTCTCTGATTTGTACAATCCTTTAATGGCAGGAAGAGTCTGTCCAGTGATCATTGGTAATGTGCTGGAGAATCGGGCAACAACTGTTTAGTTTCCCCGCAGTGCCCCCAGTGGAAAAATAAAGCATTACATCATAGTTCCCATAGAANNNTCAGTTGTATGCGGGAGGTGTGAAGTCCTCCAGAGTTAGAGGACACTTTAAAAAACTTTTCTATGCTCGGGGGCGGGAACGGGGACGTCTTTTTTATCAACACAAGACGAAAGCGGATTATTAGACATAAACTAAGATATTTTTGTTCTGTCCAGTTCTCTGCAGTTCTCTTAATTTCTTCCCTTACTGTGCAGCGCTGAGGGTCTAATGGTTTTTCAGGTGCACAAGACCATTTCCGCCTCGCCAAATCAAAATTCCACAGAGACTTTGTAATGGGATGAATAACCACGAAGAGGTGAGAAGAGCATCTGGAAATAGAGGGGGAGACCATAAACCAACAGGAAACGAAAGAAACTTCTCCGCCTTACGCTGGGGAAAATCAGCCTGGAGCTCAGAAGAGCCCGAAGTTGTAGGTTCTCTTAGCCAAAGATGGAGATACGGGTGCTGTTCGCTAATTTATACATTTATACTATAATTTAAAGGGAACCTGTCAGCTGGGTTTAACTTACAGAAGTTGTATTGTTTACCACGTTCCAGGAGAAACGTGTTGCTTCTTAGTGCCTTCTCCCCAATCACCTTGCCCCCTATCTGATCCCCACATTTCGTCCCCATGCGTAATGGCAAGGGTTTCGGTTGACTGAGCCACCCTTAACACCAAAGGGCCAGGGCAGCCATCAGGAATTCGGCGGCCCCATACAAAGCAAAAGTGGTCTGGTGCCCGACACACCCCAAAACCGAAAACAAGCCTCCTGCCCCCCGCAGTGACCTTCACAAACAGGGTTTGAGGCATGTGCTACGACAAGGCAACTGATTCTGGTAGATGGCCAAATAGAGTCATACTTTTGGTCAAAGATATATTAGTTATAGTGCCAAAATATGGACATCAAAACTAAAGCATGTTGACAGACATATAAAAGTGTTATTCAACAGACAAATATAACAAATATAACATTATAAGTGCAATTGCTAGGGCCGCCACTATCTTTTACTGTTTTAATAAAGAAAAATATGTGTAATTACCAGTGGGGGTGCTCCCAGTGCACATAAGGGCTTTTCTTTTTTACGGTCACCTGCCACCGAGTCCTGAGGTCAATCTGAAAGTCCTAAGTTACGGCTGCCTGCCCTAAGCAACCTTGTGAATCACTGCATAAGGGTCAGGACTTCTTTCCTTCCACACACAGCCAGACTGCTGTTTTAAGGGGAGGTCCAGACTACACAGCCACACTGCTGTTATAGGGGCAGGTCCAGACTACATAGCCAGACTGCTGTTTTAAGGGGAGGTCCAGACTACACAGCCAGACTGTTGTTTTAAGGGGAGGTCCAGACTACACAGGCACACTGCTGTTATAGGGGCAGGTCCAGACTACACAGCCAGACTTCTGTTTTAAGGGGAGGTCCAGACTACACAGCCACACTGCTTTTATAGCGGGAGGTCAAGACTACACAGCCAAAGTACTGTTATTAAGTACTTTAGCACATAATGTCCTATTCAGCTGCCCCAGTACCGTGTAATAATAGCCTAATACATGGCAAGCTGATGATTAGGACAGGTAGCATCACAGCAGAAAACCCATTTCACCCCCTGTTATGTTTGAAGACACTTTTAGGTTGGGCATTAACTTACAGGTTAGCTTTTTACTTACTACTTCTAATATGGAGTTTTTTAGCCTAGGGTGTAGCTGGTGGCACCTGTGCATTGGGTTAAGCAAATCACCTAAATACCTCTACCCCCAGGAGAAAGGAAGCCAAATCCGTTCAGAAATTTCTTACAGACTCCCCACAGACCCCAGCACCACCAGGAGAATAAGGTAAAGTTTTCAAAATCCAGAAAAATAGCTCATGGTATTTACAGCCTAATGAAAATAAACAGTCTTCAAAAAAGGCATAAAAATTCAAGTATCTTTCCACCACTACAAAGCTCTACAATCTCCCCGCTATTCACACGCCGAAAAGAAAGCAGAGAGATATTATTATCATGTAATTTTTCTATGTCGGATAAGAAAAGCTATTGATCATATCCTCGATCGTCTACTCTGCAGAGAATTATAAAAGCCAGCTGCTCGGGAGTAACATATTAATCTAAAAATAATGATTTCTTCAAACAAAGACGAGAGAACACAGATACCGCTGTCCATGGTGAGACTGGATGGAATGTTCCACCTTCATTATCCAAGTATCTACACCAGGAGATGTAGACCATGGGGCAACATTCTGGTATTTTCAGCAAAGGGGACATCTGCCGCCTATATATAGCCCCAAATCCCATAGGTTGGCTCTAGGTTATAGAGGAGAGAGTATATGAGGTCAAGATCAGGTAGATGAATGTTCTCATTGAGGTGTTAACCTTGGATTGAATATTTCAAAGTCCAACAAGAGCAAAAACAAATGTATCCATTTGTATCATTGTAAAATAAGGGGAATGTATCTGAATTGAGAGGATGTTCGGTGAGTGAAGGAGGCACCTGACTAGTTTGGGTTTTGGCTACTTCCAAGGGCGTTGTCTATGTAATCCCCATTGGCTTTCACAATTTAACAGAGGGATGTGGACTTTGCTCTACTGGAGTCCCCAGGTTACTACCTCTTGGACTAGTCCTGGCACATGCAGCAGCTGACCTAGGTGGATCAAGAAATGTCTGATTCAATGCACCAGAGGAGTAGTTAGAGAAATGTCCGTAACAAGCCGGGGTCAGGGCAGGCAGCGTTCTCGTGTAGTCCAAGTTCAGGGCCTATTTCAAAACAGACGGATAAGGATCATGATCATTGGTATCCAGGATCATCACATGAACATAACAGAGCAGAATCAGTTTCATGAGAAGAGTCGTAGTACAGGTCAAGGTCGGGAAATGGAAGAGTCACAGAAACAGATCAGGTCACGTTTGGAGGAAACATACTAGGACCTATGGGGAAGTTACTATTTGCATTCAGGGGTAATACGGAATTGTCTGCGGACACTTTTAATGATCTCTTTTAGCTTAGCTTTTTAGTTATACAGCAGGTCATATGAAATCTCTCCCAAGAACAAGGTTTCGTGACTTCTCTGTATGGCAAGACAACTCTACTGTATGGGATGGGTGTAGAGAGACCTTTCTTCAACGTTAGCCCCATCCAACTCCATGACAGATCATCCTCACTTCATACTTCTACAGAATCCCATTGGGCAGGTGGATTACACTAGGATCAGAGTTATTTATTTATATGATTAATAGGAAAAAGGTCACCATGCTGGACCCTATTACAGAGAGCTTCAAGAGTTCAATCTTATTGACTCGTTAAGGTCACACTTATAGGGGCACATTTACTTACCCAGTCCCGTCGCGATCCCGCGGTGCATTGTCCGACAAGGATTCAGGTCCGGTGCGATTCACTGAGATCATGCGTCTGAGTTCCTGCATGTGTCACTGCTGTGCGTAGGTCCGCCGAAGTTCACCTTCTTCTTCCCGGTGCATCTGAGTGCTTGATCTTACGACACAATTCCTTTTTTTAAATTCTGCGATTTTTATAAATCCGTCGGGTTGCCCGATGGCCCGCCCCCCCATTTCTGTCACGTGAAAGGCGGCGCCGGTGCGCCAAAATCCCGGGGCAATTCGTCACAAAACAGAAATATTCGGGAAACCCGACGAAAGTGCAGCGTTCGGACCCTTAGTAAATGAGCCCCATTGACTCATTATGGGAGTTAACCTACTTATCGGCTGAACTTAAATTTATCAGGGTTATAACCTCATACATCCAAAGCTTCCATAACACTCGTCTGGAGAAGATCTCTCACAACCATGAACTCTACAGAAGTAACTCCTTCCAAGGCTGAAGCTTGATGAACAAATATTCAAGCTGTTTCTTACCATATCTTACTAATATTTCATATTAGAAATGTTGCCCTTTGTCAGCTCTCCCTCTCCCTAGCGATGTCCTCCAGGCCCGGTTGTGGTAGGTGATATCCTTATGGTACTTATGGTATATAAGTTTCCCTAAAGCACAACAGGTCATCTACAATTCCTCCTGTCACTCCGGCCTCCAACCCACAACTTGCAATAAGTAGATACTTTGATTTCCACCTCACTTTTATTATTTTTACCCATCTATAAAACCAGGCCCAACAACGACTCCGGCCAACTGCAAGTCTTCGGGGAATCCCAAGTGAACTCATTGCATACTCACTAACTCTCAGGTTCCTTTGAAGCATCCCTAAAATGGTGTGTGACCAGCATGTTTAAGCCTTCATTAATGTTTTCAACATTAGCCCCGGTTCAATGTCCATGCACCAGCCGGGTACTGAGCCAACAATGGAAGGGTTATGGATAGTGATGAGCGGAACCATTGAAATTTTGGTATGACATGAACCCCAGCTAGAAACACCAATGATCGGTGCTGGCACTGATTGAGGGCATCAACTCTTTGAATGCTACTGGCAGAGTCACCAGCAGCATTTGAATTACAGCCTCCAGCTTGCCATTTTGGGGAGAGTCATCATCATCGGGAGCGCCAATGCTCCCCAAGATGTTGGCCCCTTGTGGCACCAGAATCGGTAGACCATCTGTTCTATGTATTTTCTATTAATAATCTTTTTACGGTCTTGAATACCCCATATATTGGATATATTTTTTAGAAAAGACATGATCCTACTCCACAATTTCTTCAAGGACCTTCCAAGTTACGTTGCGAGACATTACAGTAAAGATGAAAGATATTCACTAAAGGTCGAATAACTTAGAAGACAACCTTTATTATTTCCAAGACAGGATACCCGGGTGATCTGACCTATATTGACATTTAAGTATTAGCAGACCTTGAATCAAAGACCTCGACAATTATATTGAATACCAACGTTATGTGATATGATGTGTAAGGAAATCTTACATTAATCCCCTATGACTGGTGGCAGCTATACACGGTGATTGTCTGGGGTGATGGGGCCAATTGGGATGAGTGACATTTCACTGAACTTTGGACAGAATAGAAACAAAAAAAATTCTCATAAAACTTGGTTTTTAAAGGTTTATATGGTGAGGTGTGTGGATCAAGAAGAAGAAGAAGTAGAAAAAAATATATATATAGAAGGAAAAGTATAAGAACGTGAATGGAACCTAATAAGACCCTCCTTGTCCTGGTTGACCCACCTTCTTCTACATCTTCACCTATGGAGTGGAGAAGTGGAAACTTTATCTACAATCAGTTTCGTTCTCCACAAACTAAGGAGCAGAGTATTTTCCTCTCGACCACAATCCAATTGGGTCTGATTAGACTGGGATGGGGAGTCCTAAGGATCTATTGTTCTTTAGCTTCAACCTTGCAAGGAGATCAGGTTTTCTTTGGTTGGGTTGACTTCATCGAAGGAGTCATCATTTGGTGTCTAGGGTCATTTAAGTCCTTCTAGTAAGGACTCAAATGAAATAGCTTTGAAGTCTATGGTAGATAGAGAAGTCAAGATGTGACAAACCTAGGAGACAATGGACGGATCTAGGGGTCCAACTAACATAAACATATGGGAAGACTGTGCAGCTCCCCCATCCCGGATGACGTTTCCTTCCTACATCTGCCAATAGCTAAGTCAGAATCAGAGTAGTTCAATCAAAGTTTGCATGAGTTTCCTCCGGGTCCTCAAGTTTCCTCCCACACACCAAAACATACTGGTAGGTTGATTAGATTGTGAGCCCCATTGGGGACAGGGGCTGATTTTGCAGCGCTGCGTAATCTGTGTGCGCTGTATACATAAACAATTATTATTATTAAACAATGCAGATACATTTCCAGCAATTGGCCAAATCCATTAGGAAAAGTTTCATGAAGGTTAAAAATATAATCATGGCGCCCTGAGTAAAAATCTTAAAAATCTGAGACATTTAGAATCTAAATGATTCTTAGTCGTAATTCGAAACGATTATATTTTTAATCTTCATGAAATAAAGTACGATTTTAATCCACTTCAACTTTTCCTAATGGATTTGGCCGATTGCTGGAGTTTTATCGGCATTGTTTAATAGTATCAAACACTAAACCTCACCGAAAAATTAGATGAATGAGGCTTGGTCGCAGTCAAGTTCAGAGCTGCAGTTGAAAAGGTTTTTCCCATACAAAACTGTTTTTAGACAATGTAATCCTCAGGTATACAGTGGGGGTCATTTACTAAGGGCCCGATTCGCGTTTTCCCGACGCGTTACACAAATATTTCCGATTTGCGCCGATTTTCCCTGTATTGCCCCGGGATTTTGGCGCACACGATCGGATTGTAGTGCATCGGCACCGACATGCACGTGACGGAAATCGGGGGGCGTGGCCTAACGATAATCCGACGGATTCGGAAAAACCGCCGCATTTAAAAAAAAAAACCGGTTGCTGGACACGCGCTTACCTTCACCAGGTATAGGCTCGTGCATTCCGGGGGACCTCGGGGAACTTCAGCGCAGCAGCGACATCTGATGGACGGCAGAGGAACTACCTTAGTGAATCGCCGTAAGCCAGAACGCGCCGCTGGATCGCGAATGGGCCGGGTAAGTAAATCTGCCCCAATGTATCTCCATTCTGTTATTGACCAGACCACCGTCACTTGGAACCTCTTTGGTTTAGTGATAATGTCCCAACAGTAGCTGAAGCCAATCCCTGAATGTGACATCTTGTACTATAATTACGAAGTGGCTGCAGCAATGAGCAGTCCCTGAAATGGGACCATCACTAGACCAGAAAGTGCTGACTAATGGGTTAAACAGACCCAGTCACTATTCACCCTTTTAACCCTTATCCAGAGATCCTGATTTTCTGTAGAAGGGTCAGTAGTCTGTGTATGGGTGGCAGAGAACCTGCACAAGATGTCTATGCAATAAACAGCAGGGTGTCTGTCAGAGAACAGCCAAGAGCAGGCCAAGGTTAGGGAAAGTGAAGTTCTTGAAGAGCCAAGCAAAAGGTCTTCAGTCACAGGAAGCAATCCAGAAATGGGGTCAGAAATCGATAGGGTCATCATAGGAGAAAAGCAGAACAAGAAGAGCACAAAGAGGTAATAGTAAAGAACAAGCCACCATTCAGTGACAAAGGAGCCAATTAGCAAGAAGGAATATGAATAAATTAGCAGCACAATAGTGGGCTAGGAACCTTAAAGGAATCTACCATGAAAATCCATCATGATAAACCAGGGACGCTTACTCATAGATCCAGACACCGTGACTATGGTGACTGTGGTATTTGCTATCCATGGCCCCTTTCTTTCTAAAATCAACTTTTGCAATTATGCTAATGAGCCAGAAGGCCCTAAGGGCTTTGCCTTTACAGGCTGTTACACTGTCTCCCACTCTGCCACGCTCCATCCCACTGTGTTTTGAGCATTCATTAGGAATAGAGAAGTGGTGATGGAGCAGGGGGAGGGTGAGACAGTGTGGCTGAAGCCTCTTGATGTATCACGCTGCAAAAAAGTGCACGCACAAGTGCCGGCGTGTGATAAATATCCCCCTCTGCATGTATATGTACTGGAGTCTTTGCCTCTTTTGATAGGTTCAGCCTTTTCCTGTTCTCACCTCTGCATATACACACAGCTTCCTCTTTCTCACTGCTCTTAACCGTTCTCATGGCGTCACCCACTGAGCCTCTCTTATCACTGTCTGTCCTCACTGTCAGAGGCATGAAGAGGGGAAGGAAATAGAGTACGACGAGTTATAATCTCCTGCTGCAGCTCCTCCTGTTCATCAGAACCCAAACATGTAAACAAAGAAGCATGGAGAGTGTTCACACAGTACACAAGTAAGTAGCAGGACTGCTGAATCAGATGATGGGTATTCAGGGATTATCCACAAGGCAATAAAGGCCCATGGGTAACGTATGTAAAAGAGTGACCAACACCTTTAAGATACAATGAGATGGGACAGATAAAAGAATGATATGATAAACACAAGCGAAAGAAGGGCAGAAAGAAGTTTGGTCTAAAAATTGGGAAAAGAGAAGATCAAGTTTTAACAGGTGAGAGAAGTCCCAATTAAGCACTAAGTATGATCCCCACCTCCAGGGGGCACCATAACCATCACATAACACAGATCTATTATAGGTTCATCACTTCTAATATAAAATATAGTGGGGCAGATTTACTTACCCGGCCCATTCGTGATCCAGCAGTGCGTTCTCTGCGGTGGATTCGGGTCTTCTGGCGATTCACTAAGGCAGTTCCTCCGACGTCCACCAGGTGGACTGAAGTTCCCCAGAATGCACTGATCTTCACCAAGCCGGACCAAGTGCCCATAACGCCCCTCTGTTAACTTATGTCATAGGTGACCAACACCATGTCTAAACACAAATATCGATCCTAATAGATCAGATAAATATGAAAATATGAAAAGGACGAAAGAAGAAAGATTTTGTCTAAAACAATGAAAGGGAAGTCATTTTAGAGGGGAGAGAAATCCCCTATACTAAGCACTAACGTATCAAAGCCCCACCTCCAGGGGCACCCACCATCACATAACACAGATCTATAATAGGTTCATCACTTCTGATATAAAATATAATACGTCAGAAAAGTTGGAATCTCCCCAAGTTACTTCTGCACTTCTATTGATCCTCGAAATCATTTCGTATCAGTTGGAAATCCTTTGTTAAATTAACCGTCCTTCTAATATATTGCAGTCAAAGAATGACTTGGTCGGCTTGTGAAGATCTGCATTCTGGGGAACTTCAGTCCACCTGGTGGACGTCGGAGGAACTGCCTTAGTGAATCGCCAGAAGACACCAATCCACCGCAGAGAAGCACTGCTGGATCACGAATGGGCCGGTAAGTAAATCTGCCCCACTATATTTTATATTAGAAGTGATGAACCTATAATAGATCTGTGTTATGTGATGGTTATGGTGCCCCCTGGAGGTGGGGATCATACTTAGTGCTTAAGGGGACTTCTTCACCTGTTAAAAACTGATCTTCTCTTTTCCCAATTTTTAGACCAAACTCTTTCTGCCCTTCTTTCGCTTGTGTTTATCATATATATCTTTTATCTGTCCCATCTCATTGTATCTTAAAGGTTGTTGGTCACTCTTTTACATACGTTACCCATGGGCCTTTATTGCCTTGTGGATAATCCTGAATACCCATCATCTGATTCAGCAGTCCTGCTACTTACTTGTGTACTGTGTGAACACTCTCCATGCTTCTTTGTTTACATGTTTGGGTTCTGATGAACAGGAGGAGCTGGCAGGCAGGAGATTATAACGTCGTACTCTATTTTCCTTCCCCTCTTCATGCCTCTGACAGTGAGGACAGACAGTGATAAGAGAGGCTCAGTGGGTGACGCCATGAGAACGGTTAAGAGCAGTGAGAAAGAGAAGCTTGTGTGTATATGCAGAGGGTGAGAACAGAAAGCTGAACCTATCAAAAGAGGCAAAGACTCCTACATATACACGCAGAGGGGGTATTTATCACACACCGGCACTTGTGCGTGCACTTTTTTGCAGCTGTATACATCAAGAGGCTTCAGCACACGGTCTCACTCACCCTCCCCCTGCTCCATCACCACTTCTCTATTCCCAATGAATGCTCAAAACAAGTGGGTTATGAGTGTGGCGTGCTGGAGACACGTGTAACACCTGTGAAGGCAAAGCACTAAGGGCATTCTGACTCATTAGCTAATTGTAAAGTTGATTTTAGAAAGAAAGGGGCCATGGATAGCAAATACCACAGTCACCATAGTCACGTTGTCTGGATCTATGAGTAAGTTTCCCTGGTTTATCATATGGATTTCATGGTAGATTCCTTTTAAGGTTCCTAGCCCACTATTGTGCTGCTAATTTATTCATATTCCTTCTTGCTAATTGGCTCCTTTGTCACTGAAACGGTTGGCTTGCTTTGACTATTACCCTTGTGTCTCTTCTTGTGCTGCTTTTCTCCTATGATGACCCTATCGATTTCTGACCCCATTTCTGGATTACTTCCTGTGACTGAAGACCTTTTTCTGGCTCTTCAAGAACTCACTTCCCTAACCTTGGCCTGCTCTTGGCTGTTCTCTGACAGACCCCTGCTGTTTATTGCCTAGACATCTTGTGCAGGTTCTCTGCCACCCATACACAGACTACTGAGATGTCCTAACTTGTTGACCCTTCTACAGAAAATCAGGATCCCTAGATAAGGGTTAAAAGGGTGAATAGTGACTGGGTCTGTTTAACCCATTAGTCAGCACTTTCTGGTCTAGTGATGGTCCCATTTCAGGGACGCTCATTGACTGCAGCCACTTCGTAATTATAGTACAAGATGTCACATTCAGGGTGTGGCTTCAGCTACTGTGGGAGACCTTATCACTAAACCAAAGAGGTTCCAAGTACGGTTGTCTGGGTCAATAGCAAATGGAGATACATTGGGCAGATTCACTTTCCCTGTCCATTCGCGATCCAGCGGCGTGTTCTCTGCGGTGGATTCGGGTCCTGCCAGGATTCATTAAGGCAGTTCCTCCGATTTCCACAAGGTGGTGCTGCTGCGCTTAAGTTCCCCGGAATCCACTGATGTACACCAGCCTATTCCTAGTGAAGGTAAGCGCGATCCCGCAAATCTTTTTTTTTTAAATGCGGCGGTTTTTCGAGTCTTGGGTTTCGTTCGGCCACGCCAATCGATTTTGTCGCGTGCATGCCAGTGTGCCGATGCGCCACAATCCGATCGCGTGCGCCAAAATCCCGGGGCAATACAGGGAAAATAGGCGCAAATCGGAAAATATTTGGGTAACATGTCGGGAAAACGCGAATCGGGCCCTTAGTAAAATGACCCCCATTTATCCTGAGGATATACATTGTCTAAAAACAGTTTAATATATTTTGTATGGGAAAAACTGTTCAACTGCAGCTCTGAACTTGACTCGACCAAGCCTCATTCATCTATATTTTCGTGAGGTTTAGTGTTTGATACTATTAAAACAAACGCCGATAAAAACTCCAGCAATCGGCCAAATTCATTAGGAAAGTTGAAGTGGATTAAAATCGTACTTTATTTCACGAAGATTAAAAATATAATCATGGCGCCATGAGAAAAAAATGTAAAATACTGACGCGCTTCAAATTACGACTAAGAATCATTTAGATTCGAAATGTGTCAGGTTTTTTACGTTTTTTTCTTATGGCGCCATGACTGGCACAAAGGAACGCAGGAATCACAGGAATCACTGGAACGCAGGAAGGGTAACAGGAAGAGGCTGGAATTTAATTCAGGCCAGCGCCAATTATCGGCGCTCTGGGCTTTTAAATCTTAGCGAGCTGGCATGCGCGCCCTAGGAGACGGGGACGCGCGCACCGAGCCGCGGGAGCAACGGAGATCGCCGCTGGAGCCAAGGGAGGTAAGTGGAGCCGTGCACCGAAGGTACGTGGAGAGCCATGGTTGTGCCCGCGATCCGAGATCTTGACATGAACTACTCTGATTCCGACTCCTGCTGTAGGCAGATGTCGGAAGGGAGAGGCACCCAGGATGGGTGAGCTGAACAGTCTTTCTATATGTTTATGTTAGTTAGACCCCTAGATCCAGCCCTCGTCTCCTAGGTTTGTCACATCTTGACTTCTCTATCTACCATAGGCTTCAAATCTATTTCATTTGAGTTCTTACTAGAAGGACTTAAAGGACACTAGACACCAAATGATGACTCCTTTGATGAAGTCAACCCATAATCCCACCAAAGAAAACCTTATCTCCTTTCGAGGTTGAAGCTCAAGAACAATAGATCCTTAGAACTCCCCGTCCCAGTCTAATCAGACCCAATTGGATTGTGGTTGAGAGGAAAAAACTCTGTTCCTTTGTTTGTGGAGAATCAAACTGATTTTAGATAAAGTTTCAACTTCTCCACTCCAAAGGTGAAGATGTAGAAGATGGTGAGTAACCAGGACAGGAGGGGCTCAGTAGGTTCCACTCATGTTCTTATACTTTTCCTTCTATATTTTTTTCTACTTCTCTTTCTACTCCTTCTACTTCTACTTCTCCTTCTTCTTGATCCATTCAACTCACCATGTAAACCAAGTTTTATGAGATTTTTTTGTTTCTTTTCTGTCCAAAGTTCAGTGAAATGTCACTCATCCCAATTGGCCCCATCACCCCAGACAATCATCTTGTATAGCTGCCACCGGTCATAGGGGATTAATGTAAGATTTCCTTACACATCATATCACATAACGTTGGTATTCAATATAATTGTCGAGGTCTTTGATTCAAGGTCTGCTAATACAAATGCATTAGGTCAGATCACCGCGTATCCTGTCTTGGAAATAATAAAAGGTTGTCTTCTAAGTATTCGACCTTTAGTGAATATCTTCATCTTTACTGTAATGTCTCGCAACGTAAATTGGAAGGTCCTTGAAGAAATTGTGGAGTAGGATCATGTCTTTTCTAAAAAATATATCCAATATATGGGGTATTCAAGACCGTAAAAAGATTATTATGAAAATACATAAACAGATGGTCTACCGATTCTGGTGCCACAAGGGGCCAACATCTTGGGGAGCATTGGCGCTCCCGATGATGATGACTCTCCCCAAAATGGCAAGCTGGAGGCTGTAATTCAAATGCTGCTGGTGACTCTGCCAGTAGCATTCAAAGAGTGATGCCCTCAATCAGTGCCAGCACGATCATGGTGTTTCTAGCTGGGGGTTCGTGTCATACCCAAATTATAAAGGTCCCGCTCATCAACTATCCATAACCCTTCCATTTTGGCTCAGTACCCGGGGTGCTGGACATTGAACCGGGCTATGTTGAAATACATAATGAAGGCTTAAACATGTGGTCCACACCATTTAGGGATGTTGATACCAGGTACAGTGTCCAAGCCAACTAAAATTATAGCAAGAGCATTCAGGACTTTGCCAAGTCATCGTTTTTTTTGGGAAGCTTCAAAGGAACCTGAGAGTTAGTGAGTATGCAATGAGTTCACTTGGGATTCCCCAAAGACTTGCAGTTGGCCGGTTGTCACTGTTGGGCCTGGTTTTATTCATGGGTAACAATAATAATAGTAAGGTGAAATTCAAGGTATCTACTTATTGCAAGTTGTGGGTTGGAGGCCGGAGAGTGACAAGAGGAATTGTAGATGGGACCTGTTGTGCTTTAGGGAAACTTATATGCCATAAGTACCAAAGGATATCACCTTACCACAGCCGCGGGCCGGGGACCATCGCTAGGGAGACAGGAGAGCTGACAAAGGGCAACATTCTAATATGAAATATTAGTAAGATATGGTAAGAAACGGCTTGAATATTTGTTCACCAAGCTTTTGTCAGCCTTGGAAGGAGTTACTTCTGCAGAGTTCATGGTTGTGATAGATCTTTCTCCAGACGGGTGTTATGGAAGCTTTGGGATGTATGAGGTTATAACCTGATAAATTTAATCAGCCTATAAGTAGGTTAACTCCATAATGAGTCAATGGGGACTCATTTACTAAGGGTCCGAACGCTTGCCTTTCGTCGGTTTCCCGAATATTTCTGAGTTTGTGACGAATTGCCCCGGGATTTTGGCGCACCGGTGCCGCTTTCACGTGATAAGAAATGGGGGGGCGGGCATCGGACAACCCGACGATTTATGAAAATCGCAGAATTTAAAAAAAGGAAATTGTGTCGTAAGATCAAGCACTCATGCACCGGGAAGAAGAAGGTGAATTCAGCGGACTACGAACAGCAGCGCACATGCAGGACTCCGACGCACGAAGGTAAGCGTGAGTACCACGACACCTTTTTCTTTAAATGCGGGGTTTTTTTCCGAATCCGTTGGGTTTTCGCTCGGCCACGCCCCCCGACATGCCGGCGCCGATGCGCCAAAATCCAATCGCGTGCGCCAAAATCCCAGGGCAATACAGGAAAATCTGCGCAAATCGGAAATATTCGGGTAACACGTCGGGAAAACGCGAATCAGGCCCTTAGTAAATGACCCCCAATACGTCTGAAAAGTTGGAATCTCCCAAGTTACTTCTGCAACTTCTATTGATCCTCGAATCCATTTCGTACAGGTGGAAGGTCCTTTGTTTAAATTAACCGTCCTTCTAATATATGGCATAAGAAATGGTGTTTCATCTATTTACAATTTTATTTAAAATGCAGCCCAGGTTGGGGTGAGTCCATGCATTATGCATTAATATAAAGATCGGCGCATTCTGTGATGAGGAGGACGTACCGTCACGCTGAGGCCATCAAACCTCAGCGTTCCGGACGAGATCGAGGCAACATTGTATTTACAACCCCCTTTTACAATCATCTTTAAATTTATCGATATGCCCCCGCTCCTCCGGCCCGTGAAATTTCATGTACGACATTTAGTTTTCATGACTTGTTTGGAGATATGAAAAGAGAAGATTTTTGACCTTCTCAGATCCGTACCAGAAGCCGCGAGAGGACAACATCTCCCTCGTAGTCCTCATAGTCTTATCAAAGGTCAAAGGTAAATGTTTAGTACAATTCATTAATATAATCATCATTTAACAATATTCCAATAGTCCTGTCATTACTAACAGTATACAGACAGTCCTCTACTTAAGGACACCCGACTTACAGACGACTCCTAGTTAAAGATGGACCCCTCTGCCCCCTGTGACCTCTCTGGATGTTACTATAGTCCCAGACTGCAATGATCAGCTGTAAGGTGTCTGTAATGAAGCTTTATTGATAATCCTTGGTCCCTTTACAGCAAAAAGTTTCACTGGTCACGGCAAAAAATTTTTGGTCTGGATCTACAATTATAGATATACAGTTTTGACTTACATACAATTCAACTTAAGAACAAACCTATGGAACCTTATTTGTACGTAACCCGGGACGCCTGTATACATAATAATAATAATAATAATAAAATATATGGTCTTATTTATATAGCGCCATCAAATTCCATAGCACTGATAACACCATATTTATACTCAGAGGCAGGGTGAAAAGTCCCACCTCAGGGGCATCTGACGATGCCCTGAAGGGTGTACTATGTGAGATATATCATCACACCTGTGTCTTTAAGACACAGATGCAATTGATGTGCATAGCGATGCAGAACAACATATTGTCGTGCAATGCTCTTATACTGTGGAGGACCGGGCAGATGTGATGACATCATCACAAGCCACGCATCACTGCATAAGCCGGGAAGACAAACCACATTAACGTGGGAACAGGGAGAGATTACGCAGTCCCCGGGTTACATACAAGATAGGTTCTGTGGTTTGTTCTTAAGTAGTTTGTATGTAAGTTGAACTGTATACTTATTATTGTAAACCCAGTCAAAAAATTTTTGGTCACGTGACAATGGATTTTAAAATGTTGGTTGTCATAAAGAACCAGGATTGACAATAAATCTTAATTACAGCACCATTGATAACGTTAAAGCTGATATTGTAGCTGAGCTAGACGTAATTCCAACCAGAGGTCCGTTGTAACTAGGGGTCGTATGTAAGTCAAGTGTTCTTAAGTAGGGGACCGCCTGTATTAGTTTTTTATTATTATTAAATGGCCACATCATAGACAATTTACGAAGGGACTGTTAAAATTATAAAGGGGCTGCAAATCTGACTGTAGGGGTGGGCTGTATAGCAGATGAGGGGCTGTATATAGACCTTGGCGGGCAGTATTAAACTGGGAGGGCAGGACTACAGCATAAAATGGGTTGTATGAAGACTTTTGGGGGTATATAATAGACCATGAAGGCTGACTATGACTATAAGGGGTGAATATAGACTGTGGTGGCAGGGGGCTGTAAGGCTGTGGGGGTTGCATAAGACTTTGGGGGACTGTATATAAACAAGTGAGACTGTGTTTTGCACAAGGTTTCAAATATATAAATCCATATTAATATGATAATTTGGGGTCCTGTATGTTAGCTGCTGTACTCAGGTGACATTGTACTGTGGGGACTGTTGTTTTTAGGGGCGCAGTGTGAAGATGCGCTGCGCGGAGTTGAAGACATCTGGAGGTGAATTCGCCGGTGATAAGTCAGAATGGAAGTCGAATAAGTCCTCTCGCTGATGGAGCAGATCTCACCTATGAGGTGCTGGATGCCATTGATGTCTGTCCCCATGTGCAGTGTCACCCGTTAGTAATGTTGTCCGCATTTCTGATCACGGTGTCGGCACTTTTAAGATTTGTCGTAAATTCAGTGGGACGAATATAGCCGGGGATTAGGGGTAGGGTGCTGGGGGTAGGTACATCAACTCAGCTTATGTATGTGGAGGAATATAATGGCAGCTCTAGATACAGCAGCTCTAGAAGGTGGAGGAATATACAATGCAAGCTTAGATCAGCAGCTCAGCTCTATGTAAGGTGGAGGAATATACAATGGCAGTTAGATACAGCAGCTCAGCTCTATGTAAGGTGAGGATAATAATGGCCAGCTAGATACAGCAGCTCAGCTCTATGTAAGGTGGAGGAATATACAATGGCAGCTTAGATAGACAGCTCAGCTCTATGTAAGGTGGAGGAATATCAATAGCAGCTTAGATACAGCCTCAGCTTATGTAAGGGGGATGCTTATAATGTGTAGCTTAGATACATCAACTCAGCTCTATGTAGGTGAGGAATATATATGGCGCCGCTTAGATACAGCAGCAGCTCTATTAAGGTGGAGGAATAGATTTGGCAGCTTAGATACAGCAGCTCAGCTCTATGTAATGTGGATGCTTATATAATGGCAGCTTAGATACAGCAGCTTAGCTCTATGTAAGGTATATGCCGATACAATGGCAGATTAGATACAGTTAGATCAGTTCCATGTAGGTGGAAGTCTATACAATGGCAGCTGATTATAACAGCTGACTAATGTAAGGTGTATAGCCTATAGAATGTAGCTTAGTACAGCAGATTCATCACTCTATTTACGGTGGATGCCTAGATAATGGCAGTCTTAGATACAACAGCTCAGCTCTATGTAAGGAATGCCTATACATGTAGCTAGTACAGTAAAGTAGCTCTATTTACGGTGTATGCTTAGATAATGACAGTTTAGTAAAACTAACTCTAAAAGATAGATGTTATACAGGCTTTAGATACAGAGCCAACTCTATGAGGTGATGCAATACAATGGCAGCTTAGATACAGCTTTTTTAAATAGGGAATGGATGGATTCCCAAAAAGAAGGAATCTAGAAGGACATTTCATACCGACCCTAGAGTGGTAGGTGGTAGTTTAATTATTGTAAAAGCTGCTGACAGGTTCCCTTTAAGTAATTCCAGTATCTCCATGTCATACATTAAGCGAGAGAAAGAACGGAGAAGCAAGCGCATACAGAGTCGGAGTTGCCAGGACTAAAGAATACAGTCACAGCATAGTCATTTGCAATGGAAATGAAAAGCAACTATCCGCCGCGGCGCTTGTTTGTTTGTATTTGATTCCATAATCAGTGTTAACCTTTCCTGCGAGATCCTGCTCAGCATCACCTCCGAGTATAATATCCTCCTCTACATAATACATGAAGCTCGCCTACCTGTACACCACACCGTACCATGGAACAGCAGAGAAGCACCTACCGGGCAGCGATACTCCACGGGGTTGTCCTGGAGACTGTTGTGTCGTGTGTTGTAGTAGCAGCTGGACTGGGAAATGGATTTCAAGTACAGTGGTGTGGTGTCCTCACACTGCTGTGCTCTGTGCAACACTGCTATCCCCGAGATATGTGAATCAGACCTTGTGTGTGTTCCTCAGTAGCAGCAGGACTGTGAAATATGAATTTATATTCAGGATTGCACGGGTGTGTCCTCACACTGCTGTGCTCTGTGCTCTCTGCAACCAGCGTAAGGTTATTGTCCCGAGAGATGTGTAATAAGCCTTGTGTATGTTAGGGTGAATGATTGAAGCTTCTCCATGTGCACTGGGGTGTGTCCTCACACTGCTGTGCGCTTAGCTCCCTGCATTAAATTCCCCACAGCCCGTCTCCAATGCTCTGAGTGGAGAGACAGCAGTGTGAGGACAAAACTCACCAAGACAATTACAATCCTGGAATAAATCCATATATCTCAGTCCTGCTGCTACTGACAACATACACGCAGTATGATTGTACAGATTTACAAGGACAACACATAACACTGGGGTCATTATAAGGACCCCGATTCGCGTTTTCCCACGTGTTTACCCGAAATATTTTCCGATTTGTGCCGATTGTGTGCCTGAATTGCCCGGGATTTTGGCGCACACAATCGGATTGTGGCGCATCGGCGCTGGCATGGCACGCAACGGAAATCGGGGGGGCGTGGCCGAACGAAAACCCGAGGATTCGGAAAAACCGCTGCATTTAAAAAAGGAATTGTTCGCGGAGCTGCTCTCACCTTCATCCAGTGATGGATCGTGAACTTCAGTGCATTTCAGGGAACTTCAGCGCGGAAAGTGCCTTGATTAATCCTGGCCGGACCGAATCCACCGACAGAGAAGCGCCGCTGGGATCGCGAACGGACCGGTGGTAAGTCAAATTCCCCAATTCTACAGAACACAGCTCATGCGAGGACACAACCTGACTGAGTAAAAAGCGAGGACCATAGAGACATTGCAGGAGACATAGATAAGCTCAATGCAGAAAGCAAGAGACACCAGCAGCTACAATCCTGGAAAATAAATCAGATATCACAGTCCTGCTGCTATGACAACACAACCGGCGGTGCATTTTTGAGTGCTGCAAAAACTGAGAGATGAATGGGATCAATCCTGTGTTGTTTGGTAGATTGGAATGATCTTCCATTTTTGTACATGTGGTGTGTTGTCCCCTAAGGATCTGCTTCTTTTCGCTTCCTACAAAAAAGTTGTAAAACTTATGCAAATGATCCTAAGGGGCTCCAGGCTCCATTACAACACCTATGGAACCCAGCAATCCCCCAGGCTAATTTGCTAATTTTAAAAGCATTTTTTTTTTAAATGATGGAATAAGAAGCATAAAGAAGAGCGATCCGCCAGAGGGGGCGCACACCAGTAGGTCAGTTGTGCTTGGTTACAACTCTTTCGTCCTGGTGGATATTAAGGTTGATCTGGTGGCAGGTTCCTTTAAGTAGAGTAATGTACCCCTTGTTAGGGCAAGTTTTCTGTAGACCAGTCTACTCAGCCTCTTGCGTGCTCTTTAGCGCAAAGATCCCGGTGGCTGCACGCACTGTTTGCGAAATCTGGTTTTTCTGCGCAATGGCGCGTAGCTCCGCCGCTTCAGAGTCCGAGACTGCGCAGCTGGCGACCTGCGTTTTGCGCATGCACAGAACCCAGCTTTGCAGACAATGGCGCCCAGCTACCAGGAGCTCCGCTGAGATCATCAGGTAGGCGGAACGCAAGAGGCTAGTGGGCGTGTGAATAGCCGCCACCGTGTAGACTCAACTCCGGCTACCACACCCCAGTAGCCTCTTTTAGAAAATTTGAATATTGGGAGAATTAAAGTTTATAAAAAGTTATCGACCACAGAAGAATTAGTCCTAAAGGCAATACTCTCTGCCTTAGAGGAGACTAACCACCATAACTATACTGTTATGTGACTCCTTGTCTTTGTCCCTTTAAAATTCAGTATCCGTAACTGTATTTTTCCCTGCTTCAATCAACCAAAGAACATTCTATTACTCAACCGGATCTACATTAATAGGTAGATCTGTGTGGTAGGTTCCTTTACAAGTGGGGAATATACACCAATCGGTCAATAGGGGCGCTGTAACCCGTAGTGTATGGACTTTTCTATTAACCATGACTTAATGTACATTCTGCACAATTCTGTATTAGCCAAACGCCGGCGCCTGTCTCAATTCACAAAAAGTTATGGAAAGAAGAGGATTCATCAGGACACATCAACATGCGAGGACGGAGCAGAGAGGTCAAGTATTTCAATCAACCCGACTGTTCCCAGGATAGGCTAAGTGGTTATCCGACGTTATAAAAAAAAACGGAAAAATCCTTACGCTCCAATCACACTCACGAATGTCTGGAATACAGGAAACTTCACCGAGTCGCTTCACCTCTCTGCATATTAAATCAAGAAATACTGTAGTATTCGTGTTCCCTGGGAAAAGGGACGGGTAAATATGTTGGAAAATAATCTACAAGATGTGGTGGACGGTCTGGTTTTACACTAGTCATAGTCCAACCTTTAGCATTAGCCAATGGAACGGCCGTACTGGGATACGGAATACGCCTCTTGTTTGGGCAGCAGTGGAACGTATATAGAGACAGGGATGAAGCTGCAGATCCCTCCCCTGCCTTTCATGTCCTATGTTGAGAAGATTTCCATCAAGTTGTCAATCTGATGGTGGACCTACTCAGCTGAAGAACATGGTAAGACAGGTAGAAGAGGGGTCCAGCAGGCATCTGGGTGCAGTTGAGTCTCTTGCCTAGGCAGCACCACTTCACACAAAATGGGTGGCGGCACAGGGTGCAGTCACCTGTTCAAGCAGAAGTTGACACTTCAAAAATAGATTTCTTCACATCAGATGTCAAGTTAGTCACATGGAGAACCAACATTCAAAAAACAACTTGATAAATTACATGAATGGAAGGTGAAAGGGGCGCCATTGCTATTGCTTGTCTTAGGCTTCAGAAGTTTAGGTTCACTGCTGCGTAGGGATATAAATGGGCATTATTTATCACGTCAGTGGGGCAGAGGCCCTGAAATAATAACAAATGCTAGCAATCAACTATGTTGCCCAATCCATCACCTTCACCCCAGTGGGGCATGAAGGAGCGTGAGGGGGGGGGGCGTGGCCGGGAGGGGGCTGGCACGGGTGGTGTTACTGTCCCCCAACACCTGCGCACCTCACTGTCAAGTCTTATTAGACGCGGCACAGCTCCTGCCCGATCATCAAGAGGCCTCCAGCTCTTGATGTATCCCGCTGCGAATATGCAGCGGCGGGGCAGAACAGCATGATAATGTCCCCCATTGAAATGAGATGGTATAGAAGAACACAAAGTAGATGAAAGTGAAGAAAGATGGAAGAAAGCGGAAGATAGAAGCATAAAATAGAGTAGAAAAACTTTGGAAGGTGAAGGAAATGAAGATAGTGGAAGATTGCTTGAGAAAGAGGAGATGGAACTTAAAGAGGAAGTCGTAGCTTCTTAGAACAATTTGTAACAAAGGAAGGATAGTTATTCAAACCAGAATAGTAGAAGATTAAGGAATGACAAAAAATAAGAACCATAATTAGGAGAAAAACAAAATAAGCAAAAGGAGATGGAGGAAACATGCATAAAGAAGTGGAAGCAACTCACAAAGCAGTGGATCAGTGGACATGGACAAAATGTAGTGAAGAAACTCGAGTAGAAGAATTTTGTGATTGAGTGAGAAGGAAGATGGAAACGGTTCAAGAAGATCATGAACCTGAGAACGTAATGAGTAGGAGATGAAAACGACGATGGTAGGGAATAGAGATGAGCGAGCACTAAAATACTCGAGTCAAACTTTTCCCGATGCGTCGAGTGCTCGTTTCGAAAAACGAGCCCATTGAAGTCAATGGGAGACTCGCTGCATTTTTCAAGGGGACCATGCTATGCATAAAAATGTGTCATTTTATGGAACTAAGGATTCAGTTCCTGTTTCTCGTTTTTTTATTCAATGGAATATATGCGGAATTTCAAAAAGGAGAATGACGCGTGTTAAAGGAAATCCTACCACTTGAAGTGGCAGGTATAAGAGGGAACTACCGAGCACCAGCTCAGGGTGAGCTGGTGCCGGAGCTTATTTTGTTAGTATTTTAAAACCGCAGTATCGCGGTTTAAACACTTTTTAAACTTTATGCCGAAGCGGCTGGACGCAGGGAGGTACACGCTGGCGCAGGGATGGTGCGCGGGCTACATAAGAAGGAAGTAAAGGAGAGCCGCCCGCATAGTAAGCGTCCGAGCGCGTACCTCCGCTGTGCCGAAGCAGCTTCGGCCATAAAGTTTAAAAAGTGTTTTAACCGCGATACTGCGGTTTAAATACTAACAAAAATAAGCACCGCACCAGCTCACCCTGAGCTGGTGCTCGGTAGTTCCCTCTTTTACCTGCCACTTCAAGTGGTAGGTTTCCTTTAAACATCTGCACTTGTGTCTTCTGATAAGTTAGAAGATGTATGGAAACATCTGCAATGTGTTCTTCAGTGAAGAACACATTGCAGATGTCACTGAACACATTGCAGATGTTTCCATACATCTGCTAACGTATCAGAAGACACAAGTGCAGAAAGGTGTCACTGTTCTTCACTGTGTTTTCTTAAGTAAAAGCTCGATCTCGAGCTGGCGAAATACTCGTCCGAGCAACAAGCCGTTTCGAGTACGCTAATACTCGAACGAGCATCAAGCTCGGACGAGTATGCTCGCTTATCTCTAGTAGGGAACAATCTGAGGTGGAAGAGGAAGTCGAAAATGAAAAGAATGTCAAATATTCCCGGTCCTATCAATCTGCAAACCAAATCGAGAGCGTCCTCCTCCCGTCCGGAGATGCGTTTTCCCGGTTACATTTACAAATAGGCCGAGAGTAAATAAATAACATAGCCGACTAATAAAAAAAAATGATGCACCACCAATTGCCGGGAACTTAAATGAGATGTTTGCATCAGCGACGCGCATTCAGAGAGTTCAATAAATAATGTATGTGCTCAGCGACGGAGCTAAATATAATGCGGCTTTTAGAGGTGTGAATATGGAACTGGCATTTAGGAAGACAAGAAATATCGGAGATCTGCGGAAATAGAACGGAGGGATTTACAAATGTGGGCATGTAGAGGGGACGTCAAGACAATTAGTAGTTTTAGTTGTGTGTGGGCACGATAAGCCGAGGTACAAACCAGACTTGTAATGACAGGAGCCACTGTACGCGCCGGAGCCACCAGACGGGACGCGAATGCTAATGAAAGGCGGCGTAAAACACATCGCTCCCACATCACAAAGCACATTGATGTTTATAGCTGAGTCTTCACAGAACACAACTGGAGAAATTACAAGACAATAACCAAGCAATTCAAAGTGCCATTATAATTAGAACATAATTAGACCGTTTTCGGCTTAGCAAATCTTATCGCCGTCTATCATATTTTTGAAGTCCTGATGACCAAAAACAGGCGTTTTCTGCATGAATTATTGATTTCCGCTGACAGATCCTACTTCGTCTTTTGGAAGATGTTTCTAAGGACGTTTTTTATTGGAACGTCGTGGCCTTACATCAAATGGTATTAGGTGATGTTTTGAGAAGGTCTTTCATTTAGGGAGGTGGCCAAACAGAACACAACACTGATATAAGAGAGAATGGGGGTCATTTACTAAGGGCCCGATTCGCGTTTTCCCGACGTGTTACCCGGATATTTCCGATTTGTGCGATTGTACCTGAATTGCCGGGATTGTTGGCGACACTGCGATCGTATTGTGGCGCATCGCTCCGGCATCGGCGCGCGAAATCGGGGGCGTCGAACGAAAACCCGAACTATTCGGAAAAACCGCCGCATTTAAAAAACCGAAAAAAAAGTGTCGCTTGCGAGCGCTTACATCACCTGGTTCCGAGGTGGTGCATCCGGCGCGATGAATGACTTTCAGCGCAAGCAGCGCCACCTGGTGGACGCGGAGAACTGCCTCTTAAATCCCGGCCTGGACCCGAATCCAGAGCAGAGAACGCGCCGCTGGATCGCGGATGGGCCGGGTAAGTAAATTTGCCCCAATGTGTTCGCCTCAGATGGTCATCTACACATCCCCACATAACAGTGTCATCTACAGATACCCCAAAAAATCAGGACAAACACAGAAGAATGATTGTACAAATACGGGTCAAACCCGAAAGGACAATGCAGCACAGAATCAAGAGACTAATTAATGGTTAAAAGGCAAGCAAGGGTCAAAATCAAAGAATATGGAACTCCAGAAAGCACAGCACAGTACTACTACTACTATCCTGTATATATAGAGCACAGTACTACTACTCCTATCCTGTATATATGGGCACAGCACAGTATTACGATCCTCTCCTGTATATATTGGCACACCAACCAGTACTCCTACTCCTCTCCTGTTTTATATATTGGCCACTACCCCAGTACTCCTACTTCCTTATCCTGTAATATATGGTGCACAGAAACTACTACTACTCCTATCCTGTAGTATATGAAGACAGTCACGATATGCTCCTATCCTGTATATATGAGCACAGCACATACTCTCCATGTATATATGAGCTAGCACGTACTACTACCCCTTTATCCTGTATTCATGTCATCAGCACAGTACTACTACTCTTCCCGGTATATATAGGCACACACAGTACTACAACGTCCTATCTGTATATATGGCCACAGCACAGTTACTACTACCCTATCCTGATATATGGGCCCACAGCACAGTACTACTATCCTCCCTGTATCTATCGGCACAGCACAGTACTACTACTCCTATCATGTATTAGTGGGTAGCAAGTACTTACTACTCCTATCTGTATATATGGGCACTGCACTGTACTACTACTCTATCTGTATATATGGCACAGCACAGTAGACTACCCTTACTGTATATGTTGGCACAGGCACAGTACTACTACTCCTATCCGGTGATACATAGATAAAGCGCGTACTATACTCTCCTATACTGTATATTTGGCCACAGCACAGTACTACTACTCCTATCCTGTACTATGGGCACAGCACAGTACTACTATCCTATTCTGTATATATGGCCACAGTATACTACTCCTATCACTGTATATATGGCCACAGCACAGTACTACTACTCCTATCCTGTATATTGGGCACAGCACAGTACTATACTCCTATCCCTGTTATCTATGCACAGCACAGTACTACTACCCTATCCTGTATATATGGGCACAGCACAGTACTTGCTACTCCTATCATGTAATATGGACCAAGCACAGTACTACTACTCCTTCATGTATATAGGACAAAGCACGTACTCTACTCCCACTACCTGTATATATGGGCACAGCCACTGTATACTACTCTATCCGTATCTATGGCACAGCCAGTACTACTACTCCTATCCGTATATATGGGCACGCACAATACTACTACTCTATCCTGTATAATGGACACAGCACAGTACTATACTCCTATCAGGTATATATGGACACAGCACAGTACCTAATCCTATCATGTATATTGGGCACAGCACACAGTACACTACTCCTATCCTGTATATATGGGCACAGCACATACCTACTACTCCTATATGTATATATGGCACAGCACAGTACTACTACTCCTATTCTGTATATATGGGGACAGTACCGTATTACTACCTATCCTGTATATATGGGCACAGCACAGTACTACTACTCCTATCCAAACTCACACAATATCCTCCTCCTGTATCTATGGGCACAGCACAGTCTACTACTCTTACTGTATATATGGGCACGGCACAGTACTATACTACATCCTGTATATATGGGCACAGCACAGTACTACTACTCCTATCCTGTATATATGGGCACAGCACAGTACTACTACTCCTATCCGTATATATGCAAGCAGTATAACTCACTGTAATATGGGCCACAGCACAGTTACTACTACTCCTATCCTGTATATATGGCACACACGTACTACTTACTCCTATCCTGTAATAGGCACATCACAGTAGCTGACGACTCACTATCATGTATATATGGACACAGCACAGTAACTACTACTCATCATGTATATATGGACACAGCACAGTATACTACTCCTATCGGTATCTATTGGCAAGCCACAGTATATACTATATACTACCTGTATATAGGGGCACAGCACAATACTACTACTTCCTATTCCTGTATATATGGGCACAGCCACAGTACTACTACTCCTATCAGGTATTATGGACACAGCACAGTACTACACAGTCCGATCATGTATATATGGGCACCAGCACTGACTACGACTCCTATCATGTATATATGACACAGCACAGACTATACTCTATCATGTATATCTGGCACAGCACAGTACTACTACTCACTATCCTGTATATATGGCAAGCACCAGTACTGCAATCCTATCATGTTATTATGACACAGCACATACTACTACTCCTTCATGTAATATATGACACGCACAGTACTACTACTCCTATCCTGTATAATGGGCACAGCACAGTACTACTACTCCTATCCGGTAATAGGGCACAGCACAGTACACTACTCCTATCTGTATATATGGGCACAGCACAATCTACTACTCCTATCCTGTATATGGACACAGCACAGTATAATACTCCTATCAGGTAATATGGACACAGCACAGTACTACTACTCCTATCATGTATATATGGGCACAGCACTGTACTACTACTCCTATCCTGTATATATGACACAGCACTAGTACTACTACTCCTATATGTATATATGGCACAGCACTGTACTACTACTCCTATCCTGTATATATGGGCACAGGCAATGTACTATACTCCTATCTGTATATATGGGCACAGCATGTACTGCTACGACTATCTGTATACACATGCACGTAGCATACTCTATAATGGGCAAGCCAGACGACACAGCGTATATATGACAGCAATCGCTACTCTATCTCTGTATACTATGGGCCGCACAGTACTACATCCTATCCTGTATACATGGGCACAGCACAAGTCCTACTAGCCATCACGGTATATATGGACACAGCAACCGTAACTAACACTCCTATCATGGTATATATGGACAACAGCACAGTACTACTACGTCCGTATCTTATATATGGGCACACACATGTACTACTTACTCCTATCCTGTACATGGGCACATGCACAGTATCTACTCGCTATCCTGTATTATGGGCACAGCACACATACTCAACTCATCTATCGGACGTAGATTATATATGCTGTAACATAGACGTATTTACGCGAGACACCGCACAGTACTACTACTCCTATCCTGTATACTATGGACACAGCACGATATCACATCCCTATCCTTGTATATATGGGCACAGCACCGTACTACGTACTCCTATCGTATGAACTGGGCCCACAGCACAGTAACTACGTAACTCCCAATAGGGAGTCAGTTATACTAGGCCTAGTCATCAGTATGGACAGCATCCATCTGTTATGGCACACTACTCTACTCCTATCAGTATATCGGGCACAGCACAGACTATCTACTATTGGCAACAAATGATACACTCCTATCACGATATGGCACTCCGTAGCTACTCATGTAATGGACACAGCACAGAACTACTTCCTACATATGACGAAATTTACTAATCTATGTATATAGGGACACAGATTACACCATGATGCAACACAATAAATACTACTCCTATTCCCTGTATATATGGGCCTGACACAGACTATATACTCCTATACAGTATATATGGACAACACAGTTACTACAGTACTTCCTATCATGTATATATGGCACAGCAAGTACTCACGCCATCCTGTATATATGGACACAGCACAGTACTACTACTCCTATCCTGTATACTATGGGCACATGCACAGTACTGACTACTCCTGTCCTGTAATATCTGGCACAGCACAGTACTACCCACTCCTATCATGTATCATATGGACACCAGGCAACAGTACTAGACGCCTATCCTGTAATATATGGGCACACAGCACAAGTATACACTCCTATCCTGTATATATGGGCACAGCTACCGTACTATACTCCCTATCCTGTTATCTTGGGCACCACAGTACACTACTGCCTCTTCTTATATGGGCACAGCACTATACTACTCGACACCTAATAGGCCAGCACGTACTACTACTCTATCCGATATTACCAGCACACTATATTATATATTGGGCACAGCACTGTACACTACTTACTCCATCCTGTTATATATGGACACGCACAGGTACTACTATCTTCCTCCCTCATGTATATATGATGGCACAGCACGTCCTATACTCCTATCTGTATATATGGGCCAGCACTGACTACCACGTAGGCCAGCCGTGACTACTATCATATCTGTATATATGGACAAGAAGTCACACCTATCGAAAGGGACAAACAAGTACCTACTACTCTATCATGTACTATAGGGCACAGCACAGTTACTAACTACGTCCTATCCATGATCTAGTGGTCACAGCACAGTACTACTACTTCCTATTCTGTATTATGGGCACAGCCAAGTACTTTTTATACTCTATCCTTTATATGGGCACAGCACCTACTACTATCCGATCAGGCTGATACTATGACGCACAGACTTCCTTACTGTATTGCACTGTACTACTACTCCTATCCGTGTATATATGGCACAGCACAAGTACTCTACCCTATCATGTATATATGGCCACAGGCACTACTACATACTTCCTATCCTGTAATATGGGCACAGCATGTACTACTACTCCTATCCTGTATATATGGGCACAGCACTGTATACTATCCTATCCTGATATATGGCACAGCACAGTACTAGACTCCTATCCTGTATATTGGGCACAGAACAGTACTACTACTCCTATCATGTAATAGGCACAGCACAGTAATACTAATCCTATTCTGGTATATGGGGACAGTACAAGATCCTACCCTATCCTGTATATAGGGCACAGCACAGTACTATACTCCTATCCTGATCTATGGGCACAGACAGTACATATACCCTTCTGTATATATGGGCAACAGCACAGTACTGCTACTCCTATCATGATACAGGGTTCGACACTGGGGTGCCACGGGCCCCAGTGAAAATCATTTCTGGGGGCCCACCAGCTGCTTACATGGATACATAGAGCACCCCTTGTATATTTTCATGGCGTTTCGAAGATGCTGGAAATTCAAGTTGTGAATTGGCAGCCTGTCGGCATGTTCACAATTGCGTTTTTTGTTGCATAGTCAACGCTAAGAAAAGACGATATGTTCATCTCCATTTGAATGAAGGTCTTTTTGCCATTCAGCAGACAAAACTTTAAGTTTCTGCAAAAAAAAAACGTACTGTGTGAACGCAGCCTCAGGCGTTCTGCACATACACTTTTACAGTTTCTTGGTATGCAAAACAATGGTCCCCATGGGTTTCTTTGTCATCGGATGCAAGAACAAAGTACATATAATAGCCTGAACCGCAAACATGGTTATGACCTGCTCGTCATTTTGCCGCTCAGGCAGTCGCTCAAAACAGGGCCTGAAAATCACAGCCATGTGGAGGAGCCATAGAAGTAAATGAGGACGTGTACAACATCCTGAAGAAAACAAGCGCACGAGTGGTCAAACATAATGCTAGGCGGCGCTTCATCAGCAGCACACAATGCTAGCGCCAGAGGGGGCGGTCTCAGCCCGAAGCACATGCGTTGTAAGAGAAAACGCAGCGTCCGGCTTATCATTTCGCATGCATTTCCCTGGAAAAAGCACATGCGTTGGGCCTGACCCCCCTGTGTGACAGCGTAGCGTTATTATGAACGGAAACACACAGCCAGCAGTACGGTGACCAGGCCCCCTAATGCCCCATGCACACTTTTTGTTTTGTATGAGTTCAACTGCATTGGAAACCGCAAAAGGGAAGGGCTTTGTCAAAACACATATGTCATTTTACTGAAACATTTTGTTTGGACTGAGCCCCTCCCAGTTGCATTTTAATTCAAAACGATCAAGAACTGCAACGTGTGAATGGGGCCTGAGGCTGTATCTGCCCGTGGATAGGGGCTAACTTGTCTTTCGTGGGGAACACCCTTTAAGGACTTTTTTTTTTAACCAAAGATTTTCATTTTTAGAAAAACTGAATAAAAAGCTTTATGAAATTCGGTGTCCGCGGGGATTCAACACTTACTGAAGGAATTAAGGGGAGGATTGATTTGGGGCGCACAGTGAAAGCGTACCACGTAGCCCACAAGAAAAGGGCAGAAGTCAGTTTTTGGCAATTTTAAATAATTGGGAATTTTTCGCTTCCAGTACACGGCATAGCATGATTTAATACCATCACTAGGGAAGTACAATTGGTATGCAGAAAACAGCCCCATACAGCTTGTACCTGGAAATAACACAGTTTATGGATTTATAAAGGAAGGGGAGGTAAAAAATGGAAAATCAAAGACTGAAAATGGTATGGCCTTTCAACCTTTAAGGGTTAATATATTCCGTGCAGTGCACTAGGATGCTGGAAAAAAATTGCCCAAATGTGGTATTAAATGACCCCAAAAAAAGGGCTGCATTATTTGTATTACAGCTCGGTTTTACACTTTCACCCACCTCGTACTTTTTGAAACTTTGATGTACAGGAGATGGGAAGCTGAGTTTGTAGTGATATCAGTTTTGTGAAGTAAGAAGTTTTTTTCATCACTTGATTCAAATGGTTTGTGCCAGTTGAAATGGTGATGAATCTGCATTTGGACAGACACCATACGGGTGGGGGTATATGAGGCTACGGTCCACATGTAACACGGGATTATATCGGTAATACTGGGCTGTTGGTCACATGTAAAGCGGGTATGCTGGTATAGGAGGCTGCGGTCACATGTAACGCAGAGTATGCTGGTTCAATACTGAGGCTGCGGTCACATTGTTAACGCAGAGTATGCCTGGTAATACTGAGGCTGGGTCACTATAGCGGGGGTATGCTGGTAATACTGAGGCTGTGGTCACATGAAACGCGGGGATTATAGGTAATACTTGAGGCGGCTGCGGTCACATTATAGCAGCAGGGTATGTGGAATACGAGGCTGCGGTCAATGTAAGCGGGGTATATCATGCTGGTAATACTGAGGATGCGGGTCACATGTAACGCGGCATATGTTCTTTTTGTTTTTTTTTTTTTTTTGTAAATGAGCTGCGTAACGTATAGCGCAGGGTATGCGGCGTAATACTGAGGCTGCGGTCACATGTAACTCGGGTATGCTGGTAATACTGAGGGCTGACGGTACATATAATAGCGCAGGGTGTATGTGGTAAATACTGAGGCTGCGCGGTCACAGGAACGCGGGTATGCTGGTATGGTAATACTGAGGCTGCGGTCACAGTAAAGCGGCGTTATTCTGGTATACTGAGGCTGCGGTCACATATAGCGCAGGGATGCTGGTAATACATGAGGCTGCGTCACAGTAACGCGGCGTATGCTGGGTTAATAACTGAGGCTGCGGTCAATATAGCGCAGGGTATTGCCTGGTATACTGAGGCTGCGCGGTACATGTAACGCGGCGTATGCTGGTAATATGAGGTGCGGTCCACATTATAGCGCAGGGTATGCTGGTAATGTACTGAGGCTGACGTCACATCGTAACGCGGCGTAGTATGCTGGGGTAATTACTGAGGCTGCTGGCACATATAGCGCAGGGTATGCTGGTAAAATGAGGCTCGGTCACATGTAACGCGGGAGTAGCTGGTAAGACTGAGGTATTTGGTAAATGGTGTAACGCGGGGTATGCTGGAATACTGAGGCTGCGGGCACATGTAAGCAGCGTAGTATGATGGTAATACTGGGCTGCGGTCAATGTAACGCGGGGGTATGATGGTAATACTGAGGTGTGGGTCACAATTAACGCGGGGTTCGGTGGTATGCTGGTAATACTGAGGCTGCGGTCCAATGTTAACGAAGAGTATGCTTAATACTGAGGCCTGGCTTGCGGTCACATGTAAAGCAAGAGTATGCTGGTAAATACTGAGGCGTGTGGTAAATTGCTAACGCGGGATTATACTGGTTAATACTGAGGCTGCGGTAACATATAGAGCAGGGTATGCTGAGTAATACTGAGGGCTGGGGAAATGTAACGCGGTTCTTTTTTTGTTTATTATTGTTGGCTGGTAATACGAGGCTGCGGTCAAATCTAGCGCCCAAAAGGGGGTTTTGAATTATGTGGTAATACTGAGGCTGCTGCGGTTACATGTAACGCGGCGATATGCTGGTAATAACGAGGCTCGCGGTCACATATAAGCGCAGGGATTAGCTGGTAAATAGGACTGGCGGCGCACATGTAAACGAGGCGTATGCTGGTAATACTGAGGCTGCGGTCACAGGTCACGCGGGGCCTTGCTGGTTCAATACGAGGCTGACGTCCACATGTAACGCGGGGGTTCTGCAGGTAATACTGAGGCTGCAGGTCCACATGTCACGGGGGCAGGTGGTAATCTGAGGCTACGGTCAAATGTAACGGGGGTGGGGTAAGCTGGGTGGTAATACTGAGGCTGCGGTCAAACAATAACGCAGGGATGCTGGCTATACTGCGGCTGCGGTCACAAGTTACGCGGGGGGGGTATGCTGGTCATACGAGCTGCAGTCACATGTAACGTGGGTCTGGCGGGGTAATTATGAGGCTTGAGGGCACACGTAACGCGGGTTTGTATGCTGGTATAATACTGAGGCTGCGTCACACGTAAAGCGGGGTATGCTGGTTAATAATGAGGCTGCGGTCACATGTAAGCAGGGTATGCTGGTAAACTGAGGCTGGGTCACACGTACACATGATTCCTTCAGCCCTGGCATTTTGGACAATTACAGGACACCGGTTGCCACCGGTTATCCATCGCATGCATTACATAGAAGACCATCCTGCACACTGTGGGGCTTGATCCAATTTAAACAGCGTCCGCGCGTTACGGTGACACACTACTTATTCTACCAGCAAACTAATACAGTCAAAGTAGTAAACTTTCAGCATCTCATTCAACGCTGGGAGTTGTAGTCTTTGAGTCCCACTGTTATATTCTATATGTATGTACACAATTGCAGGGAGGGTTGTAATGAGTGCACTGTCGTGTGTGCTACATGTGATGCACTTTTTTTTGACCTTTTTCTTGTGCTGGAAGCCATCAGCAGCTCCTCATCATCCGCGCTCCTGCACATGAGTGCAGCCTGTGACTGTGCCAGGGGGGGAGGACACTCCCGCAGCAGCTGCTAGCTGATTGGTGGCACCCTGGATGTCTGTCCGACAGGTGGAAGGGGCCCACTGTGACAAAACTAGGGGGCCCACGTCCTCTGCGTCTGTAATAGTGACAGCTCACGGTCTGCTACCCCAGTGAATCAGGGGCCATGTTCTCTGCAGGGACACAGGGGGAGGTGCTAGGGCAGGGAAGGAAGGAAATGTCTTACTCATGCCCAGCGCTGCGTTGTGGGAAGAGCAGGAGGAGAACCTGTCACTCCCTCCTGCAGGACGTATCATAGTCCCCCTGCTGCACCCCTCCTCCAGCCTAGCTGATGTGTTGCTCACAGACAAGGAGTAGAGATGGTGATTATGATAAGGGCACACCGGGATTTGACCGGTTATCCCGGCAGGCAGTACGAGCCTGCATGTATATATGGACAAAGCACGTACTACTACTCCTATCAATATATATGGCCACAGCACAGTATAATACTCCTATCACTGTCTTATGGGCACAGCCAGCTATTTACACTCTATTCCCTGGTAATATGGGACAGCACAATATACTACTACTATCCTGTATATATGGACACGCACAGTACATACTAACTATAGGTTATATATCGGACACAGCACAGTATATACTACTATCATGTATATATGGGCACAGCCTGTACGATACTCCATCCGTATAATGGACACAGCACGAGTTACTACTACATCCTATCATTGTGATATGGACCACGCAAGTACCTATACTCCTATCATGTAATATGGACACAGCAATGTACTACTACTACTTCCTATCTGTAATATATGGGCACACAGCACTGTATAACACTCCTATCGTATATATGGGCACAGGCATGCTACTACTACTCCTATCTGTACATTTTATGGCACCAACACAGTACACTACTCCCTACCTGGATATATTGGGCACAGCACAGTACTACTACTCCATCCTGAATATAGGGACAGCACTGTACTACTATCATCTGTTTATATAGGACTACACAGTATACTAATCATATTACATTATATATGGCCACAGAACAGAGTATTACTACTCTATCCATGTGTATACTGGACACAGTTACAGTACTACGACTCCTATTCTTGTATATATGGCACAGCACAGTACTACTACTCTATCCTGTATATATGGGCACCGCCTGTACTCCTAATCCTATCCTGTATAGGGGGCACTTGCCAAGTACTAATACTAGATCCTGTATATAGGACACAGCAATGTACTACTACTTCTATCCTGATGTTATGGGCATAGCACGTAAGTACTACTACTCCTATCCTTGGATATAGGGCACTGCCCAGTGATATACTCCTATACTGTATATTGGGCCACAGCACAGTACTACTACTCTATCCTGTATACATAGTACAGCGCAGTTACTACTACTCCAACTGTATATTGGCCACAGCACAGTACTCTACTCCTATCCTGTATCTATGGGCACAGACAGTACTAAATCCTATTCTGTATATATGGAACAGTACTATACTCCTATTCCTGTCTATATGGGAAAAGCACAGTACTACACTACATTCCTGATATATATGGGGCCACAGCAAGTACTACTCTCCTATCCTGTATCTATGGGCACAGCACAGTACCTACTACCGCCTATTCCTGTATATATGGGCACAGCCACAGTACTGCTACTCCTATATGTTTATATGGACCACAGCACAGTACTACACTCCTATCATGTATATATCGGACACAGAACAGTACTACACTTTCTATCCATGTATATATGGGCACAGACAGTACTATACTCCATCATGTACGATGGGCACAGCACAGTATCCTACTCCTATCCTGATTTATGGCACAGCACAATACTACTACTCCTACCTGTATATATGGAACGCACAGTCCTACTTCATCCGATCAGGTATATATGGACACAAGCCAGTACTTACTACTCCTATCATGTATATAGGGCACACACTGTACTACTACTCCTATCTGTATAGATGGACCCAGCACAGGACTACTATACTAATATCAGGATATATGGGCACGCACTGTCTACTACTACTCTATCCTTGTATATATGGGCACAGCACTGTACTTACTCCTATCCGGTATATATGGCACAGCACTGGACTACGACTCCTACTGATATTGGGCACAGAACAGTTACTACACTCCTATCCTGTATATATGGGCACAGCACAGTACTACTACTCCTATATGCTATATGGGCACAGAACAGTAACGTACTCCTATTCTGTATATAGGGGGACAGTACAGTATACTACTCCTTCCCCTGTATACTATGGGCAAAAGCACAGTACTACCTACTCCATATCCTGTATCTATGGCGCCCACCGCACAGACTACTACGCTATCCTGTATATATGGGCCCACAGCACAGTAATGGCTATCCATCATGTATATATGGACAAAGAGCACAGTTACTACATACTCTCTCATGTATATATGGACCCACAGCACAGAGTACTACTACTCCTATCCTGTATCTATACGGGCACAGCACAGTATTACTACCCTCTCCTGTAATATGGGACAGCACAATAATACTATCTTATCTGTAATATGGACACCAGCCACAGTACACTACTCCATCAGGTAATATGGACCAGCACAGTACTACTACTCCTATATGTATTATATGGGACAGCACTGTACTACTACTCTCATCCTGTATATATGGAAACAGCACAGTACTAATACTCCTATCTGCTATACGATGGGCACAGAAAGTATACATACTACTCATGCATGTAATATGGCAAGCACAGTATGATACTCCTATCATGTATATATGGGACACGCACAGTAATTCTACTCTATCTGTACTATGGCACAGACAGTACACTATCGATTACCTGATATTGGGCACAGCACAATACTACTAATCCTATCACTGTATTATGGACACCGAACAGTTACTACTACTTCCTATAAGGTATATATGGACAAGCACAGTACTACTACTTCCATATCATGTATATATGGCACAGCACTGTCTACTACCATCCGTAATATATGGACACAGCACAGTACTAAACTACTATCATGTATTAGTAGATGGGACACAGCACTGTACTAATACTCTTGATCCTGTCATATATGGGCACAGCACTGTATACTACTCCTATCCCTGTATATATGGGCACAGCACTGTACTATACTCCTATCTGATCAGATGGGCACAGAACAGTACTACACTCCTATCCTGTATATAGGGCACAGCACAGTACTACTACTCTATCATGTATATATGAGGCCCAGACCAGTACTACTTACTCTATTCTGTATATATGGGGACGGACAGGATTACTAAGCCATCCTGGTATAATGGCACAGCACCGTACTACTACTCCTATCCTGTATCTATGGGCACAGCCCAGTACTATACTCCAATCGTGGATATATGGCACAGCACAGTACTGCTCTGCCCTATCATTGTATATATGGAACAGCACCAGTACTACTACTCTATCCATGATATATGGACACAGCAACAGTACTTACTTACTTCCTCTACTGTATTCTATGGGCACGCCCAGTATTACTTACCTATCCTGTATATATGGGCCCCGCACATACTACTACTCCTACCGTATATATGGACCACAGCCACAGTACTACTACATCCTATCAGGCTATATATGGGAAACAGCCACAGTACTACTTACTCCTATAATGTATATATGGGCACAGCACTGTACTACTACTCCTCTCCCTGATATATGGACACAGGCACAGTTATATACTCCTTTAATGATATATGGACACAGCACAGTACTAATACTCATATCATGTATATATGGGCACAGCACTGTACTACTCCTACTCCTATCCGATATACGGGCACAGCCACCGTACTACTACTCCTTATCCTGTATATATGGGCACGGCACGCACTGTACTACTACCTCCGATCCGTGTATATATGGGCCAGCAAAGTACTACGACTTCCTTATCCTGTATAATGGGCACAGCACAGTACTCAATAATCCTATCATGTAATATGGCACAGCACGACACTACTACCTATCCGTTATATGGGCACTGCACACTAGAGTACTACTCACTCCTATCCTGTATATATGGGCACAGCAACAGTATACTACTACTTCATGGGTATATGGACACAGTAAGTACTACTACTCCTATCCTGTCTATAGGGGCACGCCATCAGTACTACTATCCTATCTGTAATATGGGAACAGAACTGTACTACTACGCCTATCCTGTATATTGGGCACTGAACAGTAAATACTACTCCTATCCTGTATATTATGGCACAGCACAGTTTACTACTACTCCTTTCCTGTATATATGGGCACAGCACCGTACTTACTACTCCATCCGTATATAGGGACAAGCACAGTTACTACTTATCCTATCCTGTATATATGGGCACAGTACAGTACTACTACTCCTTATCCTGTATCTGAGCACCAGCAACAGTACTACCTAATCCTATCCTGTAGATATGGGCCCCAGCACGTTATACTATCCATCCTGTATATAGGGCACTGCCACAGTACTACTACTCCTATCCTGTATATATGGGCACAGCACTGTACTACTACTCCTTCCTGTGTATATGGTAACGGGAATGGAGCCACCCTGTAAAAGCCACACTGGGTCCTGCAGAGGAATCTCACAATATCTTTTTCTTAGGGCTCTGTCAAGTGGCGTTGGTTGCTCAGTTTCAGTAGTGCGTCAGTCGCATTTTGTCCTCGTTTTGTCCTGTGGCCGCAAAAAAACAGGAAGGTGTTGTTGTAACATTGCTTCCGAGAAACATCCCACTGTGGAGGAATGTATTATAGGCTCTCTACGCAAAAAAATGCGGATTAGCTTTTTTTCTGGTGCCAGAAATGTTGGGATCATTTATAATGAGCTTGCGCCAAAAAGAACAGATGTTTGCGATTATACCACCCTCCCAGGGATTTTTTTGGCACAAGTGGGCGTGGCCTAACTTTTCAACAATATCCGTCCACATTTATTATGTGGTTTTTGTATGCCTTATTTGGCGCAAATTTTGGCGCACAATAGACCAAGAAAAAAATTGTCAGAGAGCAGATTAGGGAGCAGTCCTGTAAGATTTTGGCGCACATCTCATTGATGTCGACCGGCATTTTTATGGCGCCACTTTATAATCAGGCGTGCTTTCCGGAGACTGTCTCTGATGCCGACAGTATCTATGTTCTGACCAGATAAGTAATCCCCCAAGGTTATAAAGCCCTCAAACAGATATTCGTAATTTTTTTTTGCTGGACCCATAGGACTTCCTATTCCACATCCGTGAAAAAATAGGGACAGGTTTAATCATTTTTGCACGGACAGTGAAATATAGCCAATGTGTAATCATTCTTAGAAATCGAGTGGCTCAGGGACGGGTCGTTTTTAAACCATCGGAACACGGACGTGAAAAACAACACACATCTGGCAGATTAATACCCGGTACTGTCACGATTCCAGCGGTGCGTTGGGCCGAAGAGGATTCGGGGTCGGCGCGATTCACTAAGGTCGTGCAGTCCGAGTTCCCGCATGCATCCGTCGCTGTCCTGCCGAGTTCCGCCGGAGTTGACCTTCTTCTTCCGTGCTGTGGAGGGATTGAGCTACGATACAAAATCGCGTTTTAAATTCCGCGGTTTGCTAGAACCGTCGGACTGGCCACGCCCCTCAATTTCTGTTGGTGAAAGCCGGCGCCGATGCGCCACAATCGAATCGAGTGTGCGCCCAAAATCCCCGGGCAATTGCCAAAAAAACGGAAATAGTCGGGAAACTGACAAAAATGTCCGACGGCCCTAAGTAAATGAGCCCCAATGTGAACGCGCCATAATCCTATGTCCGTCTCAATGTATTTTAATCCATTGATATTGCCCCCAAAACTCTAAATAGCCTCCGTCCTAATCTGCATCTCAGTTCTGCCTTGATTGGATTTCATTCCCTTCCCCCCCCCCCCAGCCCAATTCAAGGAAAATAGGTCGCAACGCTACGTGCAAAACAATTAACGAGCGGCTTCTGTAGGGGCTGATCTCCGCTTTTCATTAAGATAAATGCGGCGTTCCTCCGCACCACTCACATAATCATTTACCTATACATTTATCGTTACCCCACCCCCCCGGAACCAATTAGAAGAACGTGTAAATTTACTAAAATGTTGCGATTTTTCTTGTGTTAAACTAATGTTTTTTTTTTCTCTTCTCAATTTCATGGCGGTTGACATTTAGGAACAGCATTTTTTTAATCCCATTTTAGATTTTTTTTTTCCTCCTAGTGCTACATAGTATTCGAAGTTTACTCCAAAAGCAATTAGAAGGCCATTTGCCTAAGGGATATTTTTCCATTAAGTATTTTGACATATCGGTGCCTAAAGGGATCTATTGGTTTTTTTTTGAAGAAATATTACAGCTGCAAATTGCATTTAATAAAGTCTCCTCAACCCACTATGAATTTTATTTAAGACCTGGGAAAGGTTCAAAGCTTTGGTTCTAAAGCAATTCGGTTAAAAAAAAAAAAAAAAAAAAAAAAAAAAAAACGTAGAGCTAAGAGAGCCTAATTTATTACAGATGACGAACTTTCTCATAATTTTATTTGTTTTTCTAATCCGACGCGAGGACTGTCTGATGAAATCAAAACACCGAAACTTTACGAGGAGCCGGAGAAAAAAAATTTTTAAAATGGAAGGATGCAAGAGGTAAAAAAAAAAAAAATGTTAATTTTCTTTTAATTTTGGGGGTGAAAATATTTTATGTGCAATAAAGATCTATATTTTAGTCGTTAGTTAAGAAAAATAACCACATTGAAAGGGGTTTTCTTGGAGAAAAATATGGTGATAGGCTTGCGTAACTCGGTTTAGAGAGGATTGAACACCAGAAAACACCAGAGGCAGCAAGTTCTTCGTAGAGCTGAATAAACAGAGAAAGGAACAGGAAGCAGATAGCGCCCCATTCTCTGTGTGGGCTGTGAACCGAGTCACTGCCAACTCACTTTCCCATTATACACAGGAGACGATCTGCTGTAACCTTGGTTCTGACCTCATGAACAGAATCGGTCACTGTTGGATTCCTGATCCCATTGGGGCAGATTTATCAAGCTGTTGAACCCGTCAGACTTATTTTAGTTGCCCAGGAGCCAATTACAGCTCAGCTTTTTTTTCCCAGTGCTCATGAATATGTGTTAAGGGGAGCTGTCATTGGTTTGCCAAGGGCAAATAAGAATATTCTGACTTTCAGACGGCTTGATAAACTGCCCCATTATTTGTTTACGAGCAGCTGAGTCTTCCTGGCTGAGTTTGGAATCTCAGCAATTGGCTTTTATTAGGACCTATTCTCGGGAAATGTTATCAATAGGTATGAACGGACCTGCAACGGGTTCAACAAGAGCGCCGATCGGACCGAATTGATTCGTTACCCAAATCCGAATACCACCAAGGTAACACAGTAAGTGGTGTTTTTTTTTTGGTGCCAAGCATCAACACAGGTATTATTGGTGGGATTGAGCTGGAATTATGGCTGAAGTCCAGGGTTCGCGTTGCTGGACCGTATCTAGAGAGTTCGGTACCAATCCGAAAACAATGTGGTTCGGGTCACTCAACCCTATCATTAAAGGGGTTGTCAGACTATTAAAAAACAAAAGTGGCCGGGAGAGGCTGCATGAAAAAAGTAAGATGTTGTGTACTTACCTCCCCAAGAACCCTTTGGGGTTGTCCCTGGGCTGCGTGCTCCAGCGATGGACTCAGCTGCTAGCCGCGCTGTGGCCGGAAGTCACATATCCGGTTCAAAGCATGGTGGTATGTGGGACGGATGGTTGTTGGGTCCAGCAAGAAAGCTGAAATCCAGCCCCCTCCCGGCACCTTTTTGTTTTTTTTAATAAGTCTCGGGACATCCCCCCTTTATCTATTTGAGCACAGAAAAACCATTTTTAGATCTGTATAAAGAATTGGGTGTCGTCTGTCATCACAGTTCGTAGACGAGGTCTTGCTTAAAGTCTTATCCACAAACGATCAATGACCCCAGACTATTAGTTATGACGTAGACCCCCAGGCCAACAAGAATAACCAATGCGATGCTGGATCAAAACACTGAAAAAGCAAACATTAATGAGCAAACTCCAACCAGACCAATGCATTATCTTTTCAGACCACCAGACAACAAAAAAAAACTCAACTCAAATGTCCACAGTCCCTTATACCACTGACCAGTGACCACCTAGGCCGAGGGGGTGGAAGATCAGGTGAAGCAAAGGGTGAAGAGATTCAGGCCACTTCGAGTTCCAGTAGAACTAACTACATCTCTCCATTTCCTTACCGTCATTAAACTCCTTCTCTCCCCATTCCTACCAGGCATTTAATGGATAGCAGTTCAGTTCCTTGCACTGACTCCCTAATATTCATCGTAACATGCATTAACACCCGTTATTGAGCCTTAGAATTGCATATTTGATTGAAGGGTTGCCTCAAGTTAATCATATCCCGTATGAACATATAGAGGGAAAACAAATCGACACGCCCATCCCCTCCGGATCTGTTGGATACATCAGGAGAGCAGGGGCGAGCCATGGTTTCAGTAGGTCCCTGGGTAACGAACCATCATGCGCGGCCCCCCTCAAACAATGAACTCACAAGCACGGCATTAAAAATTCCAAAATGAAACCAGTCCGTTACCTAAAAATATTTCCTAGTTTATGATACCAAACAGCCCCCTCATATAATATATTTATATAAGCCCCCTGGGACCCCTATAGATTCATTAGATACAGGACTCCTCACCCCCATGGAGCCTTTGTGGCGCCACCCCAGCAGCTTCTGGGGCCCCGACACTTGCCCCGGTATGATCAGTGCTGCGTGCCGGCCCTGATCCAGAGGTTGTAGCCTCTTGCTCTAGTACAGCTGCTGCGATGGTCGGACATCAGGCCCGTCTGGTGTATAATTGCTTGATCCAGACAAAATTAAGGCATGAACAGTCACAGGCATAGGGAAGTACGGAGAGTGAGCGAAGGAAGTCATGCACCGGCCCGTTCTACTGCTGATATAAAGCCCACCTCCTGCAGTAAGCAAGAAAAATACTGCAACGCCCCTAACAGTTTGGCTAGTTAGTGCCATTATTTCAGAAACTAGACTAAAAGCCTGATAATGTCCCCCGATATCACAAAACCATGTTGTCTGGAAGGCTAGTCAGTGTGACAAACCACATAATGGGGTCCGTATTTCGGACGCATTATCGTCGGGAATTCCTGACAATTCCATTTTCACTGGAAAGACCCTGGGACTTTTTGGCGATGCGACGTATTGTAGCGCAATCGCGCGGGCTGCATGCGACAGAAATGGGGGGGCGGGTCGGACAACCCGCCGGATTTGGACCAAGTGTGGGAATTAACATTAAAATGTGTCGCAAGACCACGCACTTACATGCACGGGGAAAGAAGCAGGTGAACTCTGGCGGACTGGGGCAGAAGCAATGGATGCAGGAACTCCGGAGAACGAATTGGTTGAAGCGCGCCGGACCCGAATCCTTGTCGGACCCATCGACACAATGTGATGCGAAAGGGACGGGTAAGTAATCTGCCCCCCAAGGATTCCATCCCCGTCAAGGCCAAGAGCAGAGTGAAGCAGCACCCATGTCTATGGATCCAATGAGCGAAATATATGATTCATACTCTTCTCACAGGACTTGTTTTTCGTACCGCCTGCATTAGCGTATTTACGAAAATTACAGACTAGAGTTTACCACTTAGATTTACATATTTTATGGCAAATATATGCTTGTTGTGATCGGAAGAGACGTTTCCTCTAGCGATACCATTATATATGCATGACGGAGGTACATGTCATCCCTGAATAACCATGAAATCAGGCACATGATGGCACTAAGAGCTTCTAACACTTTTCATATTGTATGTTTTATTCTGATCTTTTCTGCTAATTGTTACACGCCGATGGTTGAATAAGTACATTAAAACGATTATTATATTCAGTTTGAGAATGAAGGCGAAGAGAAACATTTAAGTCTTGTGAGTGTGCGCTGCAGGTACTGGCGCTTTGTGAACAAATGTATCTTGTGTTCTTAATTACATATCTATTCTGCAAAAAAATATCTATATACTTCATTATTTAATAATAATAATAATATAATAATAATAATTCTGTATTTATATTAGCGCACACAGATTACGTAGCGCTGCCACAAAGCGTTACAAATGGTCCCTTGTCCCAGGGGGCCACAACCTAAACCACCTACCAGGTATGTTTTGGAGTGTGGGAGGAAACTGGAGGAACGGTGGAAACACGGACGGAGAACATACCAAACTCTTTGCCAGATGTTGACCGGGTCGGGATGGAACCCAGGACCCCCAGCGCTGCAGGGCAGTAGGCTGCCCTACTCACTCAGCACCGTGGCCCAATATTATTAGAATTTCTTTTTTCGAAATTTCTTTATTGAAAGAAGAACATTGCATCAAAAGAATCAGTGTCACAGGATACTTGATACAAGAGTCACTTTGATACAACGGTACAGGGAATATTTTGAATTTTGATAATTTAAAGTCAAAATAAAATTAAAAATTGGTTGTGAAGTAAAGTTGCATTTGATTCTCGAAATAGTTGGACAATTGGAATTATTCATAATATGAAAAACTGGAAACAGGAAGTCGGGGGGGCCATATTGGTTGGATCTCCATTTTGGGGAAAAAATGATAACAGGAAGGCAGTCGTGTTGCCGTTAATTTTCTATTTCGGGAAAAAAATGTCAACAGGATGGCCGCAATATGGTTGTTTTAATTCCTTTTGTAGCAAAAATGCTCAACAGGAGTGCAGTTATTTGGGGCCATAGACTTTCCATTTTGGGAAAAATTGGTGTAAACAGGAAGTTGATGGAAGTTTTTAGTTAGACAAATTCATTCTTGCTTCAGTAAGGAAAGTTAATCATAAGTCTCGGAGTGCTATGAAAGGTGGAACCAGCTCTTGAAAAAAGATTGAAATGAATTGAGACAATTATTGAGGAACATTTTTTATAAATTCATTTGCAAAATAAAACACATATAAAAATGTACACCCATAAAAATTAGCTTGAATTCTTTCCTTGAAGGCCTTCCAATTGCTCATGAAACACAATAAACTACTATGTGACAATACACAGAAAAATCATGAGGGTACGGGCAGGAAAACATAACATAGAGGACCATGAGGGAAGGGAAGACAGACTCTTGGGTTCCTGTAGTTAAATAAAAGCAGGGAAGTGAGGCTGACCTCAAAACTTTCTAGTGGGAATTTCGAAGAGTGGTATATCGTGATCCAGCGATGGCTGTTCCTGGCCCTCAGATCGCCGCCATTAAGAGGCTCTGGTCAGTATCTATCAGGACACAAAGAACATGAAGCTCGCCACTTTACACCAGTCGTGCCTGGCACAGACTTTGGACTATCAACCAAGAACTGGTGGTAGTATGAACCCACTCCTGCTTGAATTGTGGTGGATGAGAAATGGCGTAAGAGTAGGGGGGAGAGAGTCCCTATTCCAATACACAATACAAGTATGTTACAAATATTATACAATATATAATTGAAAAAGAAAAAATTTAGAGGACCAAACTCTCATGACATTATAAAGTTAAAAAACGTGATCGGCCAAGAGAGCACAAAAGATGGGATAACCAGGCAGTGTCTGCAGGAAAGAAATGATCAGAACAATATGTAAATATATAAATAGACAAAAATACTATTTGAATAAGACAAAAGGGATGAAAAAATGAGGGTATGCTCTGAAATTGCAAAGGTACGTAAACAATGGACCAAAAAAGGTGAAAGGCTGATGGCGAAATCCCCAATAATGTGTGCGGAAGTACAAAAAAAAATGGGCAAAGATATGCGCTAAGGATCCATGTTCCAAATGTAGAAAAGTGTCCGGTAAGTCTCGATGGTTTCGATGAGGGTGCGAGTACATCTAATAAGACCCAAAATTTATCTGGTGACCCCCCAGTGGTGTTGATTCTTGGATGAGGTCCCAAATCAAACAATTTTCCAAAGGAATCGTCCTGATATTGGACTCCTGCTATATCAATTCCCATTAGTGTAAACCGTTTGTAGGGTATTTACTATACAAATTACCATAATGAGGTATCTGAATCACTCCGTCTTTTGAAGCCTCTGGGTACCTTCCGGAAGGGTTTCTTGTGTTATTCTTAGATCTAGAATCAGGATATAAACCTTAAATTCTAAGATATTTAAAACAACAACTCTTCTGAATAAGAAAAAGGACAGGTTTTGTGATATTGTGATTGGACTTGTCAAATTTGAAACAATTTGGGTTCTGAAACACCCTCACCGTGACATCAACATAAGTGCCAATACCAAGGCTAGTGTTAACTGGCTTATGCCACTGGCCAAAGTTACCGTTGCATGTAAATTGCTCCGGACCTTACATACTGGCAAGCGCTCCGCACACGTTTTTGGAAAGATTGTGGTCCAGATGAAGGGCACCGATCAAGGGCATTAACGACAGGAGAATTAAGCTCTAACATGGACCCTGGTCGAGAACTTCTAATGAAGTTTGGGTTTGGTTGGGAATAGGATCCTAAAAAAGTTCGTACAATCTCAAATTTGTGGTTCCGGGTCTACATCCCTAGGAGGACATCAAAAGAGGAACATGTCTGGGGTATTGAAGTAACACCAATTGATAGTCAAGTCCTCTCGACAAACTGTGCAGCCAGAAGAACAAGCGCTTAGGGAAGACCAATGACCTTCAGACGGCAGCACAGTGATGATACCGACAAAGGATCGGGGGGTCCCATGATCTAAAGAAATAAAAACTCAATTTCCAAAGAAGCCAAGTCTACTTGTTGTGATATACTAGGTTCACTATCGGAAGGTAAGTGCGTTCATGGGAGTAATTTATGGGGTAATAGTAAGACTACCCCTGCACTACACACTAATAACCTCGAATCTTGCTACAAACTGAGAGATGATTCTTTTTAAATAGGAAAGACACCTCTTATGGTGACCATGCGGTCAAGGTTTGCTTTAATGATTTTCCTAATCGAAATAATCAGCCTTGTAGCTTTCTTTGTATCTAATTAGTGGCGCAATAGCAGAGGTTGTTATACTGTCAGAGTGAAGCTGTTTTAAATGAAGTAATTTTTTAGTTTTTTTTTTTTTTTGGTTACAGTAACATACAATTTATATAATGTGATTATTGTAAATCAATAAAAAAAACTGAGCTGTTTCATAAATCGGTTTATAAAAACACAAGCTTTGTGATGTTTAAACATTGTCACCTGGCAAAGCAGAGAATTATGTAATTCAACAGCTTGTGAAAACCATCAAAAACTCGGAAAGGGGGGGGGGGGGGGGGCTTTTAAGTGTCGATTTTGGGGACAGGATTAGCCTGAGCTCAAGCCACCATGGACTATTCCAGGAAAGGGTTTTTGGTTTAAAATGACACTGATGTGCAGATCCAGTGTCGGCATTCCAAGGCACTGCAATGGGAATTAAGAAAGTTCCAGGCATTTAGCTGCCAAATTGGCAGAGAAGTTTGCAGGTGGTTATGAATACATAGTAGTAAACCCAAAAATAACCGTAAAATTCATATGGATTTAAATCATGAAAAAAAAACATACTAAACCCTCCAAAGAACACATAACCTAGGAGTGAGTATATGATTTTTTCCTCACTCCTATCCCTACCTTAGTTCTGAGCAGCTGGCTGCGGATAGGATGGTGGAGAAGCTCTTTAGTGTACCAGGATGGCCGGGGGGAATGGTGGATGCGGGCCTAATATCCTGAGAGAGGAGGTGTTTTTCATCTGCACAGGGCACCCAAGTAAGTCTCAACAGAAGGAGTATTAGTCCTTTTCTTCTTATTATGAAATAGACAAGGGCCCATGGACTAGAACATCCACAGTATGCCATGGGGCCACGTGTTTTGTTTAGGTAAATTACATAGTGATACAAATTATCTTCGAGCACAAATTGTCTAGTTGTTTCATCTATTTTACATATTTTATTAAAATGCAGCCCAGGTTGGGGTGAGTCCATGCATTATGCATTTAATATAAAGATCGGCGCATTCTGTGATGAGGACGACTGATACCGTCACCGTGAGGCCATCAAACATCCGCGTCCGGGCGAGATCCGAGGCCACATTGTATTTACAAACCCCCTTTTACAATCATCTTAAAATTTATCTATGCCCCCGCTCCCTCCGGCACGTGAATATTTCATGTACGACTTCTAGTTTTCATGACTTGTTTGGAGATACGAAAAGAGAAGATTTTGTGACCTTCTCAGATCCGTATCCAGAGCCGGAGAGACAACACGTTGGTTTTCGGTCCATAGGTTGTGACTGTGATATCTCCCTCGTAGTCCTCATAGTCTTATCAAAGGTCAAAGGTAAATGTTTCGTACAATTCATTAATATAATCATCATTTAACAATATTCCAATAGTCCTGTCATTACTAACAGTACACAGGCGGTCCCCTACTTAAGGACACCCGACTTACAGACGACCCCTAGTTAAAGACGGACCCCTCTGGACGGACCCCTCTGCCCCCTGTGACCTCTGGTGACCTCTCTGGATGTTACTATACCCCCAGACTGCAATGATCAGCTGTAAGGTGTCTGTAATGAAGCTTTATTGATAATCCTTGGTCCCATTACAGCAAAAAATTTTGAAACTCCGATTGTCACTGGGGCAAAAAAATTTTTTGGTCTGGATCTACAATTATAAAATATACAGTTTCGACTTACATACAAATTCAACTTAAGAACAAACCTATGGAACCTATCTTGTACGTAACCCGGGGACTGCCTGTATATAATAATAATAATAATAATAATAATAATAATGGTCTTTATTTATATAGCGCCATCAAATTCCATAGCACTGAATACACCATAGCTTTATACTCAAGAGGCAGGGTGAAAGTCCCACCTCAGGCGGCATCTGACGATGCCCTGAAGGGGTGTACTATGTGAGATATATCAATCACACCTGTGTCTTTAAGACACAGATGCAATTGATGTGCATAGCGATGCAGAACACACTATATTGTCTGCAATGCTCTGTATACTGTGGAGGACCCGGGCAGCATGTGATGACATCATCACAAGCCGCCCGCATCCCTGCATAGAGCCGGGAGAAGACAACGACATTGTCGTGGGAACAGGGAAGGGCAGTTACAGGCAGTCCCCGGGTTACATATAAAATAGGTTCTGTAGGTTTGTTCTTATGTTGAGTTTGTATGTAAGTCGGAACCGTATACTTTATTATTGTAACCCCAGTCAAAAAAATTTTTGGTCACGTGACAATTGGATTTTAAAAATGTTGGGTTGTCATAAGAACCAGGATTGACAATAAATCTTAATTACAGGCACCGTTGATAACCGTTAAAGCTGATTATTGTAGCCTGAGGTCCGTTTGTAACTAGGGGTCGTATGTAAGTCAAGTGTTCTTAAGTAGGCGACCGCCTGTATTAGTTTTATTATTTTATTAATGGCCACATCATAGACATTTACGAGGGGGACTGTTAAAATTATAAAGGGGCTGCAATATACTGACTGTAGGGGTGGGCTGTATATAGCATATGAGGGGCTGTATATAGACCTTGGCGGGCAGTATTAAACTGGGAGGGCAGTATACAGCATAAAATGGGGTTGTATGAAGACTTTGGGGGTTATATATAGACCATGAAGGGCTGTATATGGACTATAAGGGGGTGAATATAGACTGTGGTGGCAGGGGGCTGTATAAAGGCTGTGGGGGTTGCATATAGACTTTGGGGGACTGTATATAAACAAGTGAGACTGTGTTTGCACAAGGTTTCAAAATATATAAATCCATTATTAATATTGATAATTTGGGGTCCTGTATGTTAGCGCTGTACTCAGGTGACATTGTACTGTGGGTGACTGTGTTATTTTTAGGGGCGCAGTGTGAAGATGCGCTGCCGGGAGTTGAAGACATCTGGAGGTGAATTCGCCGGTGATAAGTCAGAATGAAGTCCTCTCGCTGATGGAGCAGATCATCACCTATGAGGTGCTGGATGCCATTGATGTCTGTCCCCATGTGTAGTGTCACCCGTTAGTAATGTTGTCCGCATTTTCTGATCACGGTGTCGGCACTTTTTAAGATTTGTCTGTAAATTCAGTGGGACGAATATAGCCGGGGATTAGGGGTAGGGTGCTGGGGGGTAGGTACATCAACTCAGCTCTATGTATGGTGGAGGAATATACAATTGCAGCTTAGATACAGCAGCTCAGCTCTATGTAAGGTGGAGGAATATATAATGGCAGCTTAGATACAGCAGCTCTGGTCTATGTAAAGTAGATGAATATACAATGGCAGCTTAGATACAGCAGCTCAGCTCTATGTAAGGTGGAGGAATATACAATGGAAGCTTAGATACAGCAGCTCAGGTCTATGTAAAGTAGATGAATATACAATGGCAGCTTAGATACAGCAGCTCAGCTTTATGTAAGGTGGAGGAATATATAATGGCAGCTTAGATGCAGCAGCTCAGCTTTATGTAAGGTGGATGCCTATACAATGGCAGCTTAGATACAGCAGCTTATGTCTATGTAAAGTAGATGAATATACAATGGCAGCTTAGATACAGCAGCTCAGTTCTATGTAAGGTGGAGGAATATACAATGGAAGCTTAGATACAGCAGCTCAGCTCTATGTAAAGTAGATGAATATACAATGGCAGCTTAGATACAGCAGCTCAGCTTTATGTAAGGTGGAGGAATATATAATGGCAGCTTAGATACAGCAGCTCAGCTTTATGTAAGGTATATGCCTATACAATGGTAGCTTAGATACAGCAGCTCAGCTTTATGTAAGGTATATGCCTATACAATGGTAGCTTAGATGCAGTAGCTTAGCTCTATGTTAGGTACATGCCTATACAATGGTAGCTTAGATACAGTAAATTAGCTCTATTTACGGTGGATGTCTAGATAATGGCAGCTTAGATACAACAGCTCAGCTCTATACAAGATAGATGTCTATACAATGGCTATTTAGATACAGTAGCTCAACTCTATGTAAGGTTGATGCCAATACAATGGCAGCTTAGATACAGCATTTTTTAAATAGGTGAATGGATGAGATTTCCCAAAAAGAAGGAATTCTAGAAAGGACATTTCATACCGACCAGAGGGGGTGGTAGTTTAATTATGTAAAAGCTGCTGACAGGTTCCCTTTAAGTAATTCCAGTATCTCCATGTCATACATTACAGCGGAGAAGCCGTATACAGGGAGAGTTACTGCCAGGACTAATATGAATACGAGTCACAGCATTAGTCATTTGCAATGGAAATGAAAAGCAATATACGCCGCGGCGCTTGTTTGTTTGTATTTGATTCCTATAATCAGTGTTAACCTTTCCTGCGAGATCCTGCTCAGCATCACCTCCGAGTATAATAATCCTCCTCTACATAATACATGAGAGCTGCCGACCTGTCACACCGTACCATGGAAACAGCAGGAGAAGGCACCTACCGGGCAGCGATACTCCACGGGGTGTCCTGGAGACTGTTTTGTGTGTTGTTAGTAGCAGCTGGACTGTGAAATTTGGATTTCAAGTACAGTGGTGGTGTGTCCTCACACTGCTGTGCTCTGTGCACACTGCTATCCCCCGGAGATATGTGTAATCAGACCTTTGTGTGTGTTCTCAGTAGCAGCAGGACTGTGAAATATGAATTTATATTCCAGGATTGCACTGGGGTGTGTCCTCACACTGCTGTGCTCTGTGCTCTCTGCAACCAGCGTAAGGTATTGTCCCTGGAGAGATGTGTAATCAGCCCTTTGTGTATGTTATGAGTGAATGATTGAAGCTTCTCCATGTGCACTGGGGTGTGTCCTCACACTGCTGTGCGCTTAGCTCCCTGCATTAAATTCCCCACAGCCCGTCTCCAATGCTCTGAGTGGAGAGCACAGCAGTGTGAGGACAAACTCACCAAGACAAATTACAATCCTGGAATATAAATCCATATATCACAGTCCTGCTGCTACTGACAACATACACAGCAGTATGATTGTACAGATTTACAAGGACAACACATAACACTGGGGGTCATTTACTAAGGACCCGATTCGCGTTTTACCGACGTGTTACCCGAATATTTCCGATTTGCGCCGATTGTACCTGAATTGCCCCGGGATTTTGGCACACGCGATCGGATTGTGGCGCATCGGCACCGGCATGCACGCGAAATCGGGGGCGTGGCCGAACGAAAACCCAACGGATTCGGAAAAACCGCCGCATTTAAAAAAGGAAATTGTGTCGCGGAGCTTGCACTTACCTTCATCCAGGATAGGATCGTGAACTTCAGTGCATTTCAGGGAACTTCAGCGCAGCAGCGCCACCTGGTGGACGTCGGAGGAACTGCCTTGATGAATCCCGGCCGGACCCGTATCCACCGCAGAGAAGGCGCCGCTGGATCGCGAACGGACCGGGTAAGTAAATCTGCCCCACTGTCTACAGAACACAGCAGTGTGAGGACACAACCTTGACTTGAGTTAAAAAGGGGAGACATAAGATAAGCTCAATGCAGAAAGCAAAGAGCACAGCAGTGGATAAACTCCCCAAGCTACAATCCTGGAAAATAAATCCAGATATCACAGTCCTGCTGCTACTGACAACACACCAGCTGCATTTTCTAGAGATGGGAGAATCAATTCCTGTGTTTGTAGATTGGAATGAATCTGCCATTTTTGTACATGCTGGTGTGTGTCCCCTCAGGATCTGCTCTTTTTTTCGCTTCTTACAAAAAAAAGTTTTAAAAATTATGCAAATGAGCCTAAGGGGCTCCAGGCTCCATTAACACCTATGGAACCCAAAATTCCCCAGACTAATTTGCATAATTTTGAAAGCATTTTAAAAAAATTATGGAATAAGAAGCATAAACAAGAGCAGATCCTGCCAGAGGGGGCGCACACCAGTATGTCAGTGTGCTTGGTTTACAACTCTTCGTCCTGGTGGATATTAAGGTTGATCTGGTGGCAGGTTCCTTTAAAGTAGAGTAGTGTACCACTTTTTTAGGGCAAATTTTTCTGTAGCCCAGTTCTACTCAGCCTCTTGCGTTGCCTCTTCAGCGCAAAGCTCCTTGTAGCTGCACACACTCGTTTGCGAATCTGGGTTCTGCGCATACACAGTAGCTCCGGCTTCAGAGTCGAGACTGTGCAGCTGGCGACCTGCGTTTTGCGCATGCACAGAACCCAGCTTTGCAGACAAGTGCGCACATCTACCAGGAGCTCCGCGGTGAAGATCATCAGGTAGGCGGAACGCAAGAGGCTACTGGGGCGTGGAATAGCCGCACCATGTAGACTCAACTCCGGCTACTCCACACCCCAGTAGCCTCTTTAGAAAATTTGAATATTGGGAGAATTAAAGTTTATAAAAGTTATGAGCCACAGAAGAATTAGTCCTAAAAAGGGCAATACTGCTCTGCCTTAGAGGAACCTACCGCCGGATCTACCTTAATAGATAGATCTGTGGTGGTAGGTTTCCTTTAACAAGGGGGAGATATACACCAATTGGTCAATAGGGGCGCTGTATACCCCGTATGTTGTAGCTGGACTTTTTCTATTAAACCATGTGACTTCTATGTACAATTCTGCACAATTCTGTATTTCGCCAAACGCCGGCGCCTGTCCTCAATTCACCAAGAAAGTTCTGGAAAGAGAAGAGGATTAATGTCAGGACACATCAGACATGCAGAGGACGGGAGCAGAGGTCAAGTATTTCAATCAACCCGACTGTTTCCCAGGTTTAGGCTAAGTGGTTATCCTGCGTTATAAAAAAAACGGAAAATCATTACGCTCCAATCACACTCACAAATGTCTGGATGTCTGGAATACAGAAACTTCACCGGAGTCGCTTCACCTCTCTGCATATTAAATCAGAAAATACTGTAGTTATTCGTTTCCTGGGAAAATGACGGGTAAATATGTTGGTAAAATAATCTACAAGATGGTTGGACGGTCCTGGTTTTACACTAGTCATACGTCCACCTTTAGCATTAGCCAATGGAACGGCTCGTACTGGGATACGGAATACGCTCTTGTTCGGGCAGCAGTGGAACGTATAGACATAGGGATGAAGCTGCAGATCCCTCCCCTGCCTTTCATGTCCTATGTTGAGAAGATTGTCCATCAAGTTGTCAAATCTGACAACAGTGTGATGACATGGCATATGGTGGACCTACTCAGCTGAAGAACATGGTAAGACAGGTAGAAGAGGGGTCCAGCAGGCATGGGTGCAGTTGAGTCTCTTGCCTCAGGCAGCACCACCTTCAACAAAATGGGTGGCGGCATCAGGGTTGCAGTCACCTGTTACAAAGCAGAAGTTGACACTTAAAAATAGTATTTCTTCACATCAGATGTCACATTAGTGTGAGATACTACATGGAGAACCAACATTCAAAAACAACTTGATAAATTACTACTGAATGGGGTGAAAGGGGCGCCATTCTATTGCTTGTCTTAGGCTTCAGAAAGTTTAGGTTCACTGCTGCCAGTAGGGGAATAATGGGCATATTTATCACGTCAGTGGGGCAGAGGCCCTGAAATAATAACAAATGCTAGCAATCAACTATTTGCCCCAATCCATCACCTTCACCCCAGTGGGGCATGAAGGAGCGTGAGGGGGGGCGTGGCCGGGAGTGGGCTGGCACGGGGTGTTACTGTCCCCACACCTGCGCACTCACTGTCAAGTCTTATTAGACGCGGCACAGCCTCCTGCCCCGATACATCAAGAGGCCTCCAGCTCTTGATGTATCCCGCTGCGAATATGCAGCGGCGGGGCCAGCGCATGATAAATGTCCCCCATTGAATGAGATGGTATAGAAGAACACAAAGTAGCAGAAAGTGAAGAAACGGAAGATAGAAGGCAATAAAATAGTAGAAAACTTTTGGAAGGTGAAGGAAATGAAGTGGAAGATGGTGAAGAAGGAGATGGAAATTCTAAAGAGGAAGTCGTAGAATTCTTAGAACAATTTGTACACAAGGAAGAGGAAGTTATTCAAAACCATGAAGAAGTAGAAGATTAAGGAAATGAAGGGAATGATCAAAAATAAGAACAATAAATTAGGAGGAAAAAATAAGCAAAAGGAGATGGAGGAGACCATGAAATAGAAGTGGAAGCAACTCACAAAGCAGTGGATCTAGTGGACATGGACAAAATGTAGTAGAAGAACTCAGAGTAGAAGAATGTTGTGATTGAGAGGAAGATGGAAACGGTTCAAGAAGATCATGAACCTGAGGAACGTAATGAAGTAGGAGATGAAAACGATGATGGTAGGGAATAGAGATGAGCGAGCACTAAAATACTCGAGTCAAACTTTTCCCGATGCTCGAGTGCTCGTTTCGAATAACGAGCCCCATTGAAGTCAATGGGAGACTCGAGCATTTTTCAAGGGGACCAAGGCTCTGTAATAAAATGTGTCATTTTATTGAGAAATAAGGAATTCAGTCCTGTTTCTTCGGTTTTTTTATTCAATGGAATATTCGCGGAACTTCAAAAAGGAGAATGACGCGTGTTAAAGGAAACCTACCACTTGAAGTGGCGGGTATAAGAGGGAACTACCGAGCACCAGCTCAGGGTGAGATCAGGGTCTGGTGCCGAGCCTTATTTTTGTTAGTGTTTTAAAAACCAGTACGCGGTTTAAAACACTTTTTAACACCCCTACGGGACGCAGCCCTCTTTTTGGCCTTAAGGACGCGGTCCCATTTTTCAAATCTGACCTGTGTCACTATAAGTGTTATAGCTTTGGAACCTTAAGATATCCAGGGGATTTTGAGATTGTTTTTTCCCTGACACATTGTACTTCAAATTAGTTTAAAAATTTGGATGAAAATCTTTGCGTTTAGTTATGAAAAAAAACAAAATTTGGCAAAAATTTGGAAAATTCTTTATTTTTCAACATTCTAAATTCTCTACTTTTTGAATGCAGATAGTCATAGACACCCAAAAAAAATCATAACTTACATTTCCAAATGTCTGCTTTATTGGCATGGTTTTTTAAGATTCCACATATTTTACTAGAATGTTATGAGGCTCAAATTTAGGTATCATTTTTTCACATTTTTTGTAAAATCACCAAAACCCGTACTTAATGACCTGCTCAACTTCTAATTGATACCGAGAGGCCTAAAAATAGCGAGACTCATAAATTACCCCATTGTGGAAACTACAACCACTCATGTATGAACAAACCACTTTTAAGAAGTTTTGTTAACCCTTTAGGTTTTTATATAGGGTTTAAAACAAAAATGGAGGTGCAGTCTGCAAATTGTAATATTTTTTTTTTCACAATACTCATTTGGGTGGGAAATTTTAAACATTTACAATGGATTAAATAAAAAGAGGCCTCCCACAAAGTGTTCAGTACCTCCATCTCCTCCCGAGTACACGGATACCCCTTATGTGGTGTGTAACCTGCTGTATGGGCGCACGTCCGGGCATAGCAGGGAGGAGGCGCCATGCAGAATCAGATTGCTATGTCACATTGTAAAAGGCTATAAATTTTTTTCTTTTTTTTAATGTGGACCTTGAGGGCTTATTTGCTTTTGCCACATGAGATGCACTTTTCTGGTACGTAATTTTCGGGGAATCTATAGGGCTAATTGTGAGATTTTAATTAACTCTTTTGTTGGTGGAGGAAATGAAAATCATCACTTTTTAGAAAGATTTTTGTTTGTTTTTTTTTTGGGGCCCGTTTACATACCATAAAAATAGTATATTATTTTTATTCATGGGTCCCACGATTACGAAAAGACCTCATTTATATAGATTTTTTTTATATTTTTTTTTTTTTCCCCCATTTTTTCTGAAAAAAAAGTAATTTGGCAAAAATGTGTTGTTAATTTAGCATCAACCGAGCTTTCATATGCATAATAATTTTTATTTTTTTAGTTACTTTGTTTTCTATGGCGCTACAATCTGTTTAGCTTATTTTTTGCGAGAAGGATGGTTCTTTTTAGTGGTCTTATTTTAGAATTGCAATACATTTTTTAAATTAATTTTTGAGGCATTTTTTTATAGGGTATTAATTGAAAATTGTCTTTTTTTTTTGGAGCTTTTTTTTTTGGGGTTTTTTTAACGGGGTGTCACTTGGCGAATCTAATAATGATTCTGTTTTTATTTATCAGATTGTTCGGACGCAGGGATACCAAAATATGTGGGGGGTTTTGTGTATTTTATTCAAATTGTGTCTGAATAAAAACCAATTTGTGGAGAAAATCTTGTTCATTTTAGCATCACCCATCTTTTCATATAAGCATAACTTTTGTTTATTTTTTCCGGCTGACAAATCTAGTTAGGGGAGCTTATTTTTGTGCGAGAAAGTTTTCTTTTTTAGTGGGCTTATTTTTGGAGTGCATAACACTTTTTAAATCACTTTTTTAGAGCATCTTTTTATATTAGGGTATAATTAAAATTATCTTTTTTTTTTTTCGGAACGTTTTTGTTCGTTTTTTTTCTACAACGGCGTTTTACCGTGCGGGTCCAGTAACGATTCGGTTTATTATACAGATTGTTACGGACGCGGCAAAACCAAATATGCGGTTTTTTTTTGTTTGTGTTTTTGTGTTTTTTTTTAAATTATAACTTTTATTAAGTTATTTTTAAAGGAAGTAACATTTGGGGTGGCTTATATTTTAAGTATTATTTTTATTTTGTTAATGGTGATAACTTAGTGTTTTTTTTATTTTACCTTTTTTTTTACTTATACATACGTTGAACTTAAACCCAGTGAATGCTCTGATCACACCCGTTTAAGTTCAATACCACTGCTCTACAACTACTATTTTATTGTAAGCAGTGTAAACTGTCTGAGCAACAGCTGCGCATGCTCAGACAGTTTACAGTCAGAGCCCGGAGGGGTCTGGCTGCCAATGGCACCGCAGCTCCGAGGCACATGCCGCATGTCCTCGGACTGCCCAGAGTGGATCGGATCCCCCGGTAAGCGGCACGGGATCCGATTCACGGCGCAGACGACCCTTACAACGCCGCGGTCCATGCTGACGCGGCCGTTATGGGGTTAACACACCCAGAAAACACCCGCACACCCCGGTCGGAAAGCCGGCATCCGATCGCGGGTGTTAGCGCAGTCTGTCAGCTGTACTAGACAGCTGACAGCCGCTGCTTCTGTGCCCTGGCTCCGTGTCGCGAGCCGGTGCCAGAGCAGGACGTTATAGAACGTCCCCCTGCGCTAAGCATCTAGCCCCGGGACTACTATAACGTCCTGGTGCGCCTAGGGTGTATTTATCTTTCGGCCGAAGCTGCTTCGGCGCAGGAAGGACCCAAGCTCTTGGCGCTTACCATGCACGCGACGCGCTGCCGGGGCTCAATAGGAAGTATAAGGAGAGCCGCCCGCATGGTAACGCCAAGCGCGTACCTCCCTGCGCCGAAGCAGCTTCTCGGCCATAAAGTTTAAAAAAAAAAAGGTTTATAAATAAAAAAAAGTTTTAAAAAAACAACAACACAATATTAATTAACAAAATTTAAAAAAACAACAAAAACTACACATCTTTTTTAACTAAAAAAAAAAAAAAAAAAATTAAATTAAAAAAAACAAAAAAATAATTAAAAAAAAAAAAAAAAATAAATAAACCAAAATTAAAAAAAAAAAAAAAAAAAAAATTAAAAAAAAAAAAAAACCATTAAAAAAAAAAATTAAAAAAAAAAAAAAAAAAAACCGTATAACTATCAGGTTATAAAATACTAACAAAAAATAAGAAGCACCTCGGCACCGAGCTCCCACCCACGCCTGAGCTGGTGCTGGTAAGTTTCCATCCTTTTTTTATTACTTATAAATTATTACCCCTTAATTTTTTAAATAACCTGCCACTTTCCTCAATTGGTAGGTTTTCCTTTAAAAAAAAATTTTAAAAAAAAAAAAAAAAATTAAAAAAAAAAAAAAAAAAAAAAACAGTAAAAAAAAAAAAAAAACATCTGGCACCTTGTTCTCTGATAAGCTAGAAGATGTGTGGAAACATTCCGGCCAAATGTGTTGCGTTCATTGAGAAACATCATTGCAAGATTGTCACTGAACACATTGCGATGGTAGCCCAATACATCTGATGCAAAAACAACAGTATCGGAAGACCACAAAGTGCAGAAAGGTGTCACTGTTCTTCACTGTGTTTTCTTAAGAGAGTAAAAAAGACACAGAGATCCGAAAACGCTCGATGTCGCTCGAGCTGGGCGAAATACTCGTACCGAGGCAACAATCCGTTTCAAAGTACGCTAATACCACTCCCGAACGAGCATCAGCCTCGGAGCATAGTTATGCGCTGCTTATTCGTCTAGTAGAGGAACTCATCTGAGGTCGAAGGGAAGTTTCCGAAAATGAAAAGAATGTTCAAATATTCACAATCCTATCAATCTCAAACAAACGAGAAGAGGGCGTCCTACTCCCTCCCGTCCGGAGATGCTTTTTTTCCCGCGGTTTACATTTACAATAAGTGGGCCCCCCGACATAGGTCAAAAAAATAAATTACAAACATAGTAGCATTTAGGCCCGCTAATATAAAAAAACAATGACTGCACCACCAATTGCCGGGAACCCTCTAGAAAAGAAATGAGATGTCTTGCCCTCAGCGACGCGCAGTGGCCATCAGAGAGTTCATAATGTAAAAATAATGGTTCTTGCGATGTGCCCCCTGCACCTGAACGGAGTCTAAATATTAATGGTCGGCTATTTCAAGAGGTTGTTTGCGCCGTGTGGTGACTTCAGGTCATTTAGAGGAAAGGACGAGAACAAAGACATAATTTCAGTACTGAGTAACTACTGCCCGTAAAATAGAACAAACGGAGGGATTTACCAAAATAGTGGGCATGTTAGAGGGGACGTCAACACCATTATGGTGAAGTTTTAAGGTAGAGGAGGGTTAGTTTGTGTTGTTGGGGGCACGAATAAAGACCAGGTTAAACAACACCATAAGTGTTTTGTAAATGACAGGAGCCACTGTATACCGGCCGCCCCCCGCCGTGCCACCAACTGGGAAAACGCCGAAATTCTAAATGAAGGCGGCGTAAAACACAAATCGCCCTCTTCCCCCCACAAATACAACAAAAAAGACACATCGCATTGATTGTTTATATAAGATTATTAAAACATAAATAGTATAATTAATATATAGGAGCCGTGAGTCTTCACCACACAGAACACAACTGGGAGAAATTCAAGACCATAACCAAATGCAATTACAAAGCTGCCATTAATAAACTCGCACCTAAAATTAAGAACCGCATTTAAGAATAGAATAACAAAAACCAGGTAAAAAAGAAAAAAAACCGCTTCTGTCCGGCTTACAACAATTCTTTCACTTAAATTAAAACCATATAAATAAAATAGATCGAATACAATATCGAAATAAAATAATTTATAATATTAATAAAAAATAACGATTTAATCATAGAAATAATATCAATAAAATACATAAAATAAAATATATAATCAATTAATAACCAAACTATTATAATACAAATAAAATAATAATATAATAAAATCCTAATATCAAATCATAAATCTAATTATCAAACTTCAAAATAAAAATAAAAAAAAAAAAAAAAATATCAAAAACAACTTATAATTAAAAAACTAATAATCAAATTTATTAATACAAAATAAAATAAATAGATCGATAAATAACTCTCTAAAATAATACCTTAAAAATAAAATTTAAAAAATATAATTCTAAATAAATAAAAAATCCTATTAAATATTAAATTAATAAAAAAAAATATAAAACAAACTTCACAAAAAAACCTTATGCTATTAAAAAAAATAGAAAAACTTCAAAATCAAACCATACAAACAAACCACCGCCAACACAAAAAACCATCACACCTGATCCACATAACTTCCACCTATCCTTCCCCCTCCTCCCCATACCCTCCCCCTTCTCCCTCAAACCTCACCCTCGTCCTCTTCATATCCCTCATCCCCCCCTCCCTCTCTCCTCCACCCTCCATCTCTTCCCCATCTCCACTCCCCTCCCATCCCCCCTTCCTCTCCTCCCCCCCCTCTCCCTTCCTCCCCCCCCCTCCTCCGTCTCTCAGATTTTTGAAGGCCTGAGAACCAAAACAGGCGTTTCTCATGAATTATTGATTCCGCTGACAGTCTACTGTTCGGTCCTTTTTTGGAGAAGATGTTTCTAATGACTTTTTTATATTTGGAAAACGCGTGGCCCTTAACATACACAACATCAATGGTAATTAGGGTGATGTGTTTGAGAAGGTCTTGCATTTAGGGAGAAGAGGCGCCAGCCAGAACACAACACTGATTATAAGAAACGACGAGAATAGGGGGCACATTACCTTACACCAACCCCCTACCACCTCCACCTTACAACCCCCGGCCCCCATTCTCCTACTCCATCGGCGCTTTCCCCTCTCCCCCTCTGCGACCGGATTATTCTCGGAGTCCGGCCGGGATTTATATTGTAGGGTAGGTTCCTTTCACGCCGTCCACCAGGTGGCGCTGCTAGCGCCTGAAAATCATCTCAAAACTCGCGCGGTCATGCCCACCACCCACACCCCCTCGTGGACCAGGTGACGGTAAGCGCCTTCCCTTCCCAAGGCGAACAAACTTTTTTATTTTTTCGGGGTACTTTTAAAAAAAAATGCAGGCGTTTGTTTTTTTTTTTTTTTTTTTTTTTTTTTTTTTTATTTGTTTTTTTTTTTTTTTTTTTGTTTTTTTTTTATTTTTTTGTTTTTTTTTTTTTTTTGTTAGTTTTTTTTTTTTCTTTTTTCTTTTTTTTTTTTTTTTTTTCCATCCATCGGTTTCCGGTTCGGCCACCCCCCGCTTTTCCTTTTTTTCCCGTCGCGCGCATGCGGCCCCGGCGCCGATGCGGCCACAATCCCCGATCGCGTGCAAATTCAGGTACACGTTTATTCGGCGCAAATCCGAAATAACATATTCGGGTAACAAAATAAGACGGGCAAGTTCGTAAAAACCGCGAATCGGGCGGGCCCCTTAAGAGAAAGGACCCTGTTATTGTTTCACCTAGATACGGTCATTACCACACATCCCCCCACATAAAACCAAGTGTCATCTACAGATAACCCCAAAAATTCAGGACAAACCAGAAGAAATGATTAGGTACAAATACGGGTCAAACCGAAGGACATGCAGGCAACAGAATGAATACTAGATATGGAGTCAAGCAAGGGTCCAAAAATCATAGATATAGTGAACCCAGAAACTCACAGTTCACAGTACTACTACTCCTATCCTGTATATGCACAGCAGCACAGTACTACTACTATACTCCTATACCTGTTAATATGATGGCCACAGCACAGTAACTACTACTCCTATCCTGTATATATGGGCACAGCCTACTAGACTCCTACTTCCTATCCTGTATATATGGCACAGCAACAGTACACTACTCACTCCTATCCTGTATATAGGAACCACAGCACAGTACTACTACTCCCTATCCTGTATATATGGCACAGCACAGTACTACTACTCCTATCCTGTATATATGGCAAAGCACATACTACTTACTCTCTCCTATTCCTCCGTATATATAGCACAGCACAGTACTAGACTACTCTCCTATCATCCTGTATATTGGCACTCAGCACAGTACTACTACTCCTCCTATCCTGTATATATGGGCACAGCAACCACAGTATCTACTACTCTTTCTACCACACTACTCCTATTCATCCTGTATATATGGCACACGCACAGTACTACTACTCCTATCCTGTTATATATGGGACACAGCACAGTACTAATATACTACAACTACTACCTCGTATCCTGTATAATGGCCACAGCAATACATACTACTACTCTATCCTGTATTATATGCCACAGCACAGTACTACTACTACCTATCATGTATATAGGGCACACACCAGTACTACTACTCTATCCATACTGTTAAATATAATGGGCAACGACAGTACTACTACTTCTACCTGTATATATGAGACAACAGCACAGTCAACTAACTACTCCTATCTGTATATTTATGGTCACAGCACGTAATACTACTTTACTATCCTATCCTGTATATATGGGCACAGCAACGTACTGGCGACTAATACGCCTATCCTGTAATATATGGGCAACAGCACAGTACTACTAACTCCTACCATGTAGATATAGGGCACCAGCACAGTACTACTACTACTTCCTATCCTGTATATATGGCACGCCAGTAACTACTACTCCTATCCTGTAATAGGGCACAGCACATAACTCTACTCCTATCCTGTATTATGGACACAGCACAGTACTACTAACCCTTCATATCTGTATATATGGGCAACAGTACTACTACGACTACTCCTTAAACTACTACTGTACTACCTCCTATCGTATATATATGGGCACACCACAGTACTACTAACTCCTATCGTTTCATATGCACAGCAACACTGTCACCTGATATACTAACATCTACTACTCTCCTATCCTGTATATATACGAGCACAGTGTAACTACTACTCCCCTATCTGTATATATGGCACAGCACAGTACACATCTAAACTTCTCTACTCCTATCGTATATATGGGCACAGCACAGTACTATACTCCTACCTTATAAATTTTGCAAAGATGTACTACTACTCCTATCCTGTATAATATGGGCACAGTCACGTATCTACGCTACTTCCTATCGCATGTAGATATTGGACACAGCACAGTACTACATAATACCTGTAACATTGTCCTAGAAATCCTTATAATATAAGGTTAGCATCAGCAGCACTACTACTCACTACTTACCCTAATCTCTGTAAAATATTATAGGGAATAGCCAACATACTATACTAAAGAAAGCAAACAAGCTATACTACTCCTAATCCTATAGTAATATAAGTACACCAGGCACATTAATAACTACTCCCTATTAATCAATACATCCTGTAATATAGATTATCGGGGTATCGCACTAAGTCGTACTTACTACCTAAACTTTACTCCTAATCAACCCTATCGCCGATATATATAATTAGCATAAACATATAGCGCACAGTAATACTCACTACTTACCTCCTATTCCTGTATATCTTAGAGCACAGTAACTACTACAATATCCACTCCTATCCTGTGTAATATATGGGCAGAGCAACATGTATAGACTATCTTTACTCCTAATGCTAGTCTATTTATAGTACAAAAACAAATCCGCAGTAACTACTACTTCTTTCCTGTATATATGGGCACAGCCACATTACTAAACCAAAAACCAACTCCTACAGACTCCTGTAAAAACATGGGAACAGCACCGTACTAAACTAACATCCAAAACTATCCTGTAATACCATGGGCACAGCACAGTTAAACTTACTTACTCCTAAAATCCTGTATAATCATTGGGAACAGCAACACAGTACTACTAAACCGCTACACGAATGTACTTCTAATACCTGTAATAGAATGGAACGCACATAACTACATCATCCTCCTATTCTGGTAATCTAATGGTCAACCGTCACATAACTACTACTCCATAATTCTTTTCTGCTGTATATATACGTACTAACAGCCACAGTACTACTATCCCTACTACCTGTAATATTATGGGGATAGCACAGTACCCTACGACAGTCCTATCCTATATTAAAGTACAAAAGGCACCAGTACTACTTACTTCCTATCCTGTAATATAATGAGCACTAGCACTTACCCAACACTCCTACAATCCTGTAATAATATTAATATAGGGCAGAGCACAGTACTAACTACTCCTCCTATGCTGTATATAAGAATCATGTACAAAGAAATGCCGGGCAACAGTACTACTAACTAAAACTACTACTGCTATCCTGTAATATATTGGCACAGCACACATTACCACTACTAACCACCCATCCTATCAATCCTGTTATATATGGGAGAACGCCACAGTACTTACTACTACTACATCCTATCCTGTTTACATGGGCAACAGCACAGTACAGAACAACTAACTTAACTAATCTACTAATCCTGATATATGTGAACAGCACAGTACTACGAACTCCTATCCTGTATAATACATGGGAACAGCACAACGTACTACTTTCCACTAACTGTTCCTCAGCTATGCTTGTATATATGCTCACAATCGCATCATTAACTACAACTTCTATTCCGTACATTATAAGTACAGCACAGTACTAACTACTCCTATCCCTGTATTAAGAGCGCACAGTACGATAAACCTCCGTATCCTGTATCATATGGCCCACAAGCACAAGGCACAGTACTACTAACTTTACTCCTATCCTGATATATGGACACCCACGTACTACTCCTTTTTATTACTCTAATCCTTTAATATATGGGCACTGTGCACCGTAACTACTATACTCCTATCCTGTATATATGGGCACAGCCACAGTACTTAACTACTTGAGTTCCTATCCTGTATATAGGGGCACAGCACAGTACACCACTCCCTATCCTGTATATATGGAGGACAACAAGCACTTAACTACCTTATACTAACTCCTATCCTTTAATATATTGGGGCACAGCACAGTACTTTCTAACTCCTATCCTGTAATATAGTAACACAGTGCACAGTACTACTACTACTACTACTTTACTACTCGCTACCTTTATAATATAATGGGCACAGCACAGTACTACTCTTCAATTACTTACTTCCTATCCGTATATATGGGGCCACAGCACAGTAACTACTACTCTCCTATCCCTTTTAATATATGGAACACAGCACAATACTACACTCCTATCCCTCTATATAGGGGCACAGCACAAGATACTACTTACTTCCTATCCTGTATATTTGGGCAACTGCACGTAACTACTACTCAACTACTAACTACTTCCTAAACCCTGTTATATTAATTATGGGCCACAGCACAGTCGACTACCCGAAATCCTTTAAATATAAATATATGGGCACACACAGTACTGACTAACCTCTCCTAATCCCTGTATATATAGACACAAAGCACCAGTACTACTACTCCCTCCTATTCCCCTGTTATATGGACAACAGCATGCACACTACTACTTACGTCCTTCCTGTTATAAATGGACACACGCCCAGTACTACTTACTAACTTATACTACTTACTACTTCTCCCTAAATCCTGCATATATGGGCACAACGCAAAACACAACCGTACTACTACTCCGAATCCTGTATATATGGGCACAGCACAGTTACTACTACTAACTCCTATTCCTGTATAAAAAATGGAAACACCGCACAGTACTACGGAATCACTCCTATCCCTCCCTATCCTGCATTATAATGGGCAAGCCCGCACCGTACTACTAAAAAACCTTACATTTAAAAACTAAACACTTTACTCCTAATCCCCTTGTATATATGGGCACAGCACAGTACTACTACCTCCCTATCCTGTAAAAAATGGAACACACACAGTACTAACTATACTACTTTCCCCTAATCATATCCTGTATATATGGGGAGGTACAGCACAGTACTTACTAACTTAGACTAAACTACTCACCTATCCCTGTATATGCTTATAGCACAGTGGCTACCAATTCCTATCCTGTATATATGAGCACAGCAGCACAGTGCTTTTCTACTCACTCCTATCCGGTTGTATATATTTACACACGCAACAGTACTACTTAACTACTTAACTCCTATCCCCCTTATAATGAAGTACAGCACAGTAACTAGTAGCGTAACTACTCTAACTTACTCCAATCTCAGTTATATACAGATGGGCACGCACAGTACTTCACTGCTTTCTTACCTCCTTGTATATATATGGGAACATGCACATTACTAATTAACTCTACCTCCTATATCCGTTAAATATATTGGGTTTAATGGGTACAGCGCAAGTACTAACTCTATACCTACTCTTTTACTACGTTCTTTCGTTTCCCTCCTGTATATGTATGGCACAGCAAAAGACTACTACTCTAAATTAAATGAACATATCCCTGTATATATGGGGAACAGCACAGTACAACTACTAACTTAACTACTAACCTACTCTATCCTGTAATATATGATTGGGCAAACCCGCACAGTACTACTACTCCTAATCCCTGTATAAATGGGCACAGCACAGTCCTACTACTTCACTTCCTATCCCCTTATATATATGGGGCACAGCACAGTACTAAACTACTACTAAACGATAAGCCTATCCTTGTATATATTGTATGGCCACAGGCAGTGACGGAAACATCACCACTTTTCTTGGTGGAGGACATTAGTTTATCACAATCTGCATAACACACTGACGCAAGACATCTCTGAAATTTCTCTTGCGCCACAGAAAATTACTTTACTTCTTTTCTGTGTTTGGTGGCGAATTGGTTTGGGATCATTTATAATAATGATTTTGCGCCAAGAAAGACGATTTTTTCCCGACTAGCCCTCCCCACCCTCCTCCCGGGTTTTTTTTTTTTTTTTTTTTTTGTTTTTTTTTTTTTTTTTTTTTTTTTTCTTTTTTTTTTTTTTTTTTTTGTTTTTTTTTTTTTTTTTTTTTTTATTTTCTTTTTTTTTTTTTTTTTTTTTTTTTTTTTTTTGTTTTTTTTTTTGTTTTTTTTTTTTTTTTTTTTTTTTTTTTTTTTTTTGTTTTTTGGCACAAAGTGGGCGTTGGGGCCTACTTTTCCTGTTTTTTTTCCTTTTTGTTCCTTTTTCTTTTTCCCCATTATAATATAAATTTAATAAAAATTCCCGTCACCTTCTTATGTGGTTTTTTTTTTTTTGTCGGTTGTTTTTTTGTTTTTGTCTGCTTTATGTTGGCGCAATTTTGTGGCGCACAATAGACCAGGAAAAAATGGGTCAGAGAGGCAAGATTAGGAGGGCGCAGGTCCCATGTAAGAAAATATACATGGCCGCACATCTCATTGATGTCCGGCATTGTTTATTAAAACAAATAATAAATTAATTTTAACAAAATTTTTATGAATTAACTAAAAATATAAAACTAATTTTTGTATATATGGCGCACAACTACTGATTAACTGTAACTGTCCTACCCATTAATTTACTAAACATCCACCGTGGGCGCACCATCCAGAACTATCAGCTGTGCTTTCGGAGACTGATGCTCTTCTTGATTGCCGACGTCAATGCCTTTGTTGTGGCCAAAAAGTAAATCCCCCCGTCCCCCCCCCCCAATTTTTTTTTTTTTTTTTTTTTTTTTTTTTTTTTTTTTTTTTTTTTTTTTTTTTTTTTTTTTTTTTTGTTTTTTTTTTGTTTTTTTGCGGACCCATAGGACTTCTACTTCTAATTAATTATTGATAAGACCTCTAATTATTTTCAAATATTGCCCTTCCCACAATCCCGTGAAAAATAGGACAAGGTTTCATCAAAACCATATATTCATATCATCGTCCTTTTGTTTGTTTTTTGCAACGGGACAGTGAAAATACCAAACCCAATGTGAAATCCTTTCTCCTCATTTATTCTTAGAAATTGATTTGGCCTCAGGGAGCGTCCCGTTGAAAAAAAACAAAACGTTTAAACATAAAACGACACCCCCGAACCCTTACGTGAAAAACAAACCACAATCTGGCAAGATTTTAACTGTACTTATAACAACACCCCGGGCTCCTACTATCAGCACCACGATCTCCCGCGGTGCTTGTCCTACGACGAGGATTCGGGTCCGGCGCGATTCACTAATTGTGTGCGGTCCGAGGTCCTGGCATGCATTCCGTTCGCTTTTTCCCTGGCCTGAGGGTCCGCCGGACGTTCACCTTCTTCCTTTCTTCCTTCTTCTCTTCTCGCCACCTTCTTGCTTTTCTCTTTCTCTTCCTGGTTGCTTGGTGAGTCTTGATCTCCGCGTTTTTAAAAAATAATAATAAAATAAACTGCCGCGGTTTGGTTAGAATAATAATCCGTCGGACTGCCACGTTCCCCCAATTTTCTGTTGCGTGCAAGCCGGCGCCATGCGCCACAATCCGATCGCGTGCCGCCCAAAATCCCCGGGGCAATTTCCATATGCAAAAAACAAACGGAAATCGTCGGGGAAACCCTGACGAAAATTTGTGTCCCAGAACGGACCCTTTGTAAATGAGCCCCAATGATGTTACCGCGCCCCTAATATCCTATGGTGGTCCCCGTCTACAAATGTTTTTTATATTATTAAAACAATAAATATTTAAATAAAAATATATAATTTTTATAATTTTAAATAATAATCCATTGAATATCAAAAAACTCTAAATTAGCCTCCGTCCTAATCTGCTATAATATCAGACTTTTCTCCCTTCCCCGTGTGGATTTCATATATTTTTCCCTCCCCCCCAGCAATTAAAAAAACAAAAAAACCAACGAAAATTCCGCTAACGCTACGTGGCAAACAATTAACGATCGGCTTTCTTGGTAGGGGGCTCGAAATCTTCTTCTCCCTTCTCGCTTTTTTTCACATTAGATAAAAATGCGCCGCTTCCTCTCTCCGCACACTCACATAAAAAAATAATCCATTACCAATGTCCAAATTTCGTTCTCGTAACCCACGCACCCCCCCCCCGGAACTAATTTTAGAGAGGAAAAACGTTGTAATTTATTACTTTTAGAAAAAATGTTTTGCTATTTTTTCCAAAAAAATAATGTTTTTTTTTTTTTTCTCCTCTTCTTTCTCATTTTCAATTGGCTGTGTGACATTTTTGGGGAACAGCATGTTAATAATTTTTAATATTTATATAATAATTTTATTCCCATTTTTTAATTAGATTTTTTTTTTTTTTTTTTTCCCCTCCTCTTTGCTACCTAGTATTCACGAAAGTTTTAAAAAAAAAAAATACATCAAAAAAGTTCAATTTATAGAAGAAAGGAAAAAGCCATTCTGCCTAAGGATATTTTTTTTTTTTTCCATTAGATTTTTGACATATATCGGTGGCCTAAAAAGGGATAATTGGGGGGGGGTTTTTTTTTTTGTTTTTTTGAAAGAAACTTAACAGCTGGAAAATTTTGCATTTTAAAAAATACAAGTTCTCTGCTCCTCAAACCCTTCACCACCTCATCGCAATTTTTTATTTTTAAAATTTTTAAGAATTAAGAAAGACCTGTGACAGGCTTCAAAAGCTTTTTTGGTTCTGAAACTAAAAAAAAGCAATCCTCTGTTAAAAAAAAAAAAAAAAAAAAAAAAAAAAAAAAGTAAGTGACATAATTTAAATATTTAATTAATTAAGAATTGAGAGGACGAACTTGTCTTTTTCCCCTCGATAGATTATTGTTTAATTTTTTTTTTTCTAATAATCCCGACTCGAGGTGTCTGCTGTGAATCCCCCCGAAACTTTTTATTATAAAATTTCTTATTACGAGGAAAGCGGAAAAAAAAATTACACAAAATAAATGGCAGAGAATGTAAAGAGTAAAAAAAAAAAAAAAAAAAAAAAAAAAAAAAAAAAAAAATTTTTAAAGTTTTTATTTTATATTTTTTTTTGGGTGAAAATATTTTGGTGGTGCCTATAAAGATAATATATTTTTTATTAATAATTTAAGTTTAAGGGTTTTATAAGTTTTTTTTTAGTTAGTTTAAGTAAGGGAGGTCGTTATTTAAGAAAATAAAAACAAAATAAACACAAGTGAAAGGGGGTTTTCCCTCTTTTTCCCTTCCCTTCTCCCCCCTATTCGCTTCTCCTCCCTCCTTCTCCTCCCCTTCCTTTTCCTTCTCTTCTTCCTTTCTCCCCTCCCCCTCTTGGTAAAATGATTGGGTGGATAGGTCTTCAGTCAGTAATTCGGTTAAGGTAGAGGCATGAACACCTAGAAAAACCACCAAAGAGTCAAGCAGTTCTCTTTCGTTAGCTATAAACAGAGAAAGGAACAGGAAGCAGATAGCGCCCATTCTCTGTGGTAGTGGCTGTAACCTGAAAAGAAAAACCGAGTACCTGTGCAATTCACCACTTTTCTTCCCCATTAATAACAACAGGAAACGATCTGCTGTAAAAACCTTAACCTTGGTCTACCCTCTGAAACAGAATATGTCACTGTTGGCGGCTTCCTGAAGCCCTTGGGCAGATTGATCAAAGCTGTCTGAAAGTCAGACTATTCTTTAGTTTTGCCCATGGCAAGCCAAGTACTCAGCTTCACTTTTTTTTTTTTTTTTTTAAAAGATACTTAATTCTTTTTTTAAAACCAGTGCTCATGAAACTATTTTATTTTAAAAAAGGGGAGCTGTCATTGGTTTGCCAGGGCAACTAAAGAAATAATTCCTGACTTTTCCAAACATATTTCAAGAACAGACGCTTGAGAAAAATCTGCCCCATTAATTATTTTGTTTTAGAGCAGCTGATCTTCCCCCTGGGCTGAGAAAGAGATTTTGGATCTCAGCATTTTTTTTTTATATTTATTTAGGGAGGACCTATTTCCTCCCTGGAGGAAATGTTATCAATATGTTATGAACGGACCTGAACAGGTTTTCAACAAGATCTCCCTGCACCCCGATCAGGAACGATCTTGATTCCGTTTTTACCCACAAAATCTGAATAATACCCACCGTAGACAGACGACAGTCAATTGTCAGTCTGCCAAGCTTCCACCAGCATTCAGACCAGGCGGGGCTGTGGGGTGTGTGGGGGATTTGAGCTTGACCACCGGGGATTTATGTCAAACACAACAACCCTGCTGTCTTTCTGAAAAAAGGGGCTTGAAGGTCGCGTGTGGGTTCGTTTGCGACTCCTATCTCTCTTATCCTGATTCTGTTGGCTGTGACCTCGGTATTGCTGCTAGAATGGGTTCGTACCGAGGCCCCGATTGCTACACAAAGTGGGGTGGATGAATAGCGGGTCCCACTCACAAGACACGGAAGATTTCGCATCAAACAAGCCCTGACACCATTTATCTCATCATTAAAGGGGCGGTTGTATTCGCGAGACTTGTGATGTGGAAAAAAAAACAAGACAAAACGCGCTTCTGGCTCTATAGTGGTGAGAGGGGCGGGTGAAACAATGGTGTAAAGAGATATTAAGATGTCTTACTCTTACCCCTGCGGAGCCCACTCCCAGCACTAAAGCACCCGACGAGGCCTCTGGGTGTCCTGGGCGCCTGTGCGCCACCTTCCTCGCTGGATACTTTGGGGGGGGGAGCTGCTGTTCGCACCTTCACACATTCACTAGCCGGCTGTGGGCCAGCCTGACCGTGGGAGTCGTGTGCGGTTTTCCACTTTCCCCTTTTCAAAGCAAAGCATTGTGGTGTATTGGGACGGTTGGTTGTTGGGGGTGGGGGGGGGTTGGTGTTTGTTGGGTGTGTGTGTGGGTGTCCGGCCAAGGGGAGCTGAATCCACCCTCCTCACTGCCGTCAGTCCTAGCCCGTTGTTGTCCCCCGCGCCCCGGCCGTGCCTTGCTTGTTTGTCGAAAGAGCACGGCGAACGGCAGGGCGGCCTTTATGAGGAATTCTAGGGTGGGGTGGAAAATCGGTACGCACCAAAAGTGCAAGCATCGAGATGATTTTAATGGGGGGGTTTGTTAGGTTCTTAAAGAAATAAGTTTTTTTTTTAAAGGAAAAAAAAAAGTATAAAAAAGCCAAAATAAAAAAGAGAAAGCCCCCGTATTAGATAGGGTTTTCTAAGCCCCCGAAAAACCCCATTTTAAGAAAGTGGATGAAGATCTGTCTAAAATTCCTAAAAATAATTTGGGGGGGGGGTGTGCGTCGTCCTATTCATTATCACAGTCCGGTTCGTTACACCGTTGGACGTCTTCGTTAGGTCCCTGTATCGAGCTGTCTTCAAATGCGAGTAGATAAGCAAGGACAAGAACTAGTCTGCGTATGGAATCCTCCAAAGACACTGTGTCCCTTATATCACGCAGGTCAAATCAAGACTAGGTCTGGGCTCTACCAGACATTAGTTGGGGGGACAGTGAACGGTTAGACCCCAGAGTGGCCAGACAATGAAATAAACAACTGCATTGCAGATGCCTAGAGCAAAACCAATGAATAGCATACATAATGAGCAAACATCCAAACCAGACAATGCATGATATTCTGGCTTGTGTTTTTTCAGATGTTTTCTACAGCAGCCCCACAGACTCTCACACCTATGAGACAATATCTCCAAAGGTAACTCAAACGCGTAAATGCATCCCCCAACAATCTATAGGTTGAGCGGCGTCTTGACTCTAAGAGTGTTGCGTGAAACAATAAGGGTGGACTAGCGGAGAGGAAGAACTGTGACCGGGAGACACTAGCCATCCTAGTGGCCAAGAGAAGATCTCTGAAAGATGATTGTGGAACTGAGGGTCGGAATATTTATCGAGCGAGAACTCCACAGTCGCCAGTCACAGGGGCACGGCACACAGGTGTGGGTCGTCCTGTCGGTGTGGTGCAGGAAAATAAGCGGAAGTAAGGGACAAGAAAATGACGCACTGCGCGTAGTATGGAGAGGGAGGGAAAGATCCGGAATAAGGTGGGGATCAGAGATAGGCTATAACTCGGTCCGTAAAACTACCTCCGGGTGCGGGCCACTCTAAAGACCGCGCTGAGGTAAAAGCATGAGCACAACTCTCCTCCAAAATGGTTCTAGATACAATGGGGGGATATACCCCCACTATCTGACCTCTTCCTGCCACCTCCCTCTCCTCCATTTCTTGTCTCCTTCCTTTCTAATTTCTTTCTATCTTTCTATCTAAATTTCTTTCTTACTAAATTCCCTAATTCTACTACCTTCCATTAATATTTCCTTCTAATAAATTAATAATTCCTTCTTCTCCTCCTTCCCTACCAAGGCATTTAAATTAATATAGCACTTTCAGAAGCAGTCCTGGCCCCCCCCGACTCCCTCAAAATTCCTTCCCAATCTTCCTCCTTAAATATTATAATAAAAAAACCCAACAACCCAGTCTAATTGAGAGCTTAGAGAAGATTTTCTGCCTACTATAAACCATAGACGTTGCAATAATAATTTGAATTGAAGGATGAGGGGTTGGACTCAGGTTAACATTATCCGAACAAATAGAGAAACAATCTGGACAGACAAGCCCCTCCCTCCAGGGGATGGTCTGTTTTGGATACTCAGGAGACAGGGGTCAGAAGCCGCAGTTTCAGTAGTGCCCTAGAGGAGTACAGCAACCCATGGGGCCCCTCACATGACACTCACAAGACGGCATTTAAAAATTCAAAAATGAAACCATTCCCCTGTTCCCTCAAATATGGTTCTTTAGTTTTATGATACCAACACCCTCATTATGTATTTACATATATTATAATATATGTTAATCAGAAACCCCCCCTGGGACCCTATAGATTCTTCCTTAGATTACAGACTCTTCCCATCACCCCATGGAGCCTTATATGTGGACCAACCCCAGCACTTGGCCCCGCACTTTGCCCAGGTATGAATCAGTGGGCTGGTGCCTGGGCCTGATCCAAAGGTTGTCAGCCTCTTGCTCTATGTCTCCACAGCTGGCTGCGCTGGTCGAATCAGGCCCCTGTCTGGTGTATAATTGCTTGCATTACCACACCCATTAATTGGCTGAAAAAAAATGACAAAAGTCCCAGGCTATAAGGGGAATGTAGGATTGAGCAGGAAGTCTGCAAAAAACGCCTAACAGTTTGGCCTTAGTTATTGTTGCCATTATATTTCAGAAAAACTAGAACTACAAGAGCCTTGATAATGTCCCCCGATATCACAAAACACAAAAACAAACCCATGGTTCCTGGGAAGGGCTAGTTTACCGTTGGGTTGACACAAACAAATGGGGCTCATTTTTTTTTTTTTATTTACTACAACCACTACTACTTTACTAAACATTTTACTTTAAATTACCTAAGGGTTTCCGTCGGACCAGCATTAATATATATTATATCTATATTATTCGTGTCCGGGATTTCCTGCAATTTTTTTTTCCGTTTTACAACTAAAAAGTTAATTAATTTTGACTCGTTTAACACGTAATTAAAAAAAAAAAAACCATAACATAAATTTAAACAAAAAAAACATATTTACTTATTAAAATTAACAAACAAACAAATTAAAAAACAAACATTATAAACTCAAACCAACAAAAAAATAAAAATATAAAAAAATTAAAAAAAAAAATTACAACTACAAAAGTATTAAACAACTACACAAACTGAAATGTGCCCCGGGATTTTTGGGGACGCACGCCGAATCGTATTCGATCGGTCATAATTGTAGCGCAAAAATCCCGCGCTGGTCCCTGCCACGCAACCGAAATGGGGGGGGGGGCGGGTCGTGTCGGACAACCCGACGGATTTGGACACAAACGTGCATGAATTACCCCTTTTAAAAAAAAAATTAAAAACCAAAAATTGTGGGTCGCAAGACACGCACGTTTACAATACATGCAACGGGAAGAATCAGGTGGAACGAAAAACCTCCTGACTCTGGGGGCCCGGACGTTGGGGGCAGACTACACAATGGATGCAGGACTCGGTCGGGGGGGCGCAGAAACTTAGTAGAGTAGTGAAATCGAGCCGAGACCCGATCCCTCTCGGACAAAATCGTCACCACACCGTGTCCTTTGCGACAGGACCGGGTAAGTTAAAATCTGCCCCATGGATCCAATCCCCGTCCCCAAAAAGTCCCAAGAGTGCAGAAGTGAAGCAGCCAACCCATGTCTCATGGAATCCATGAGCAAGAAAAATCTATGATTCACTACTCTTCTCTTCCCAGACCTTTGTTTTTCTATTTAAACCTTTCTATTTTACTAAACCCCGATAATACCGCGAATTTAAACAATTATTTCTATTTATTAATAAAATTAAAATACCGCGCATAGCGTCTTTAAAAAAGACCCTCATTAACAGAACTGTAATTTTTTACCCCACTTTTACAAGAGTTATTTAGCCAGGGAGGAGTAGTAGCCTTCCCCTCTTTTTATTTAATAAATTTATGGCAAATATATGCTCTGTGTGATCGAGAAGAGAGACGTTCTCTAGCGATACCATTATATATGCATGACGGAGGTACAATGATCCCGGAATACCATTAAACATCAGGCACATGCACTAATAGCTTATTTATACTAACTACTTTTCATATTTGTATGTTTTTTCCTTCGACTTTTCTTGTCTTCTCAATGTTCAACACGCATGGTTTGAATAAGTACATTAAAAACGTATTATATATTCAGTCTGAGAATGAAGGCGAAGAGAAACATTAAGTCTCTGTGATGTGGCTGCAGTTACTGGCGCTTTGTGAACAAGGATCTTGTGTTTCTTATACATATCTATTCTGCAAAAAAATATCTATTATACTTACTTCATTATTTTATAAAATATATAAAATAATAATTCTTTATTTATATAGTATTTATATTAGCGCACACAGATTACGAGCGCTGCACAAAGCTTTCCAAATTGGGTCCCCGGTCCCCCCAGGGGGCCTCACAACCTAAACACCACCTACCAGTATGTTTTGGAGTGTGGGAGGAAACTGGAGGAACCTGGAGGAAACCACGCAAACACAGAGAGAACATACAAACTCTTTGCAGATGTTGACCTGGGTGGGACTGAAGAACCCAGGACCCCAGCGCTGCAGGGCAGTAGTGTGCTACTCACTCAGCCACCGTGCCGCCCCATATTATTTAGAATTTTCTTTTTTCGAAATTTCTTTATTGAAAGAAGAACTTTTTGCATATAAAAAAGAATCAGCTCGTCAACGGATACTTGATACAACGATCACTTTGATACACGATACACGGATATTTTGAATTTTTTGATTAATTTTAAAGTCAAAATAAAATAAAATGAAAACAAAAAATTTGGTTTGTGCAAGTAAAGTTGCATTTGTTCTCAGAATATTGACAATTGGACATTTCTCAATCATAGAAAAACTGGCAAACAGGAAGTGCGGGCCATATTGGTTGTATCTTCCATTTTGGGGAAAAAATGATAACAGGAAGTGCAGTCGTATTGCTCGTTACTTTCGTCATTACGGGAAAAATATGTCAACAGAAGTTGCAGCCATTGGTTGTTTTATATTTAAAAAAATTTCATAAAAGATTTAATATTTTTTTTATCCTTTTGTAGCAAAAATGTCAACAGGAAGTGCAGTTATTTGGGCCATTACTTTTCATTTTGGGAAAAAATTGTAAACAGGAAGTTGATGGAAGTTTTAGTAGTAAAATCATTCTGCTACAGTAAGGTAAATTTCATATCATAATAGTCTCGGGTGCTATGAAAGGTGGAACCAGATTTCCTGAAAATAATTGAAAGAATTGAGACAATTTGAGGAACATTTTTATATAAATTCATTTGAAAATAAAACATATAAAAATGTCCACCCTAAAAAATTAGCTTGAATTCCTTGAAGGACTCCAATTGCTCATGAAACCAATAACTTACTATGTGACATACACATAACACATCCTTGAGTGTACAGGTTCAAGAACTAAAATATAGGACCATAGAGGGAAGGGAAACCAGACTCTTGGGTTCATGTAGTAAATAAAGCATGGAGTGAGGCGACCTCAACTTCTAGTGGGAATTTATGAAGAGCTGGTATAGTATCGGTATCCAGCGATTGATGTTTCCTGCCCTCAGATTGCGCCCAATTAAGAGGCTCGGTCTAGTAGTCTATCATCAGCACAAGACCATGAGCTCGACATTCTACACCAGGTCTTGCCTGGCACAGACTTTGGCTATCATACCCAAGAACTGGTGTATGACCCACTCTCTGTCTTGAATTGGTGGTGGATGAGAAATGCGTAAGTAGGGGGGAGAGTCCCTTTTTTCCATACACCACTACAGTTATGTTACAACACTATTATACAAATATATAATTGAAAAAGAAAAATTTAGGGAACAAAATCTCATGACATATAAAGTTAAAAACGTGAATCTGGACAAGAGAGACACAAGATGGGAAACCAGGCAGTGTGTCACTGAAAATATCAGGAAAAATATGTAATATATAAATAGACAAAATATACTAATGTACTAAAACAAAGGGGATGAAAAATAGTGTAAGCTCTGAAATTGCAAAGTTACTAAACAATCGGACACAAACAAAAAAGTGAAAAGGCTGTGATGGCAAAACCCCAAAAGAATGTGTGAGAATACAAAAAAAATGGTGCAAAGATAATGCGCTATATGGACTATGTTCCAAATGTAGAAAAGTGTCCGGTACAGTGCGATGGTCAGATAGGGAGCGCTTACATCTAATAAGACCCAAATTATCTGGTGCCCCCCCAGTGGTGTTGATTCTTGGATGAGGGTCCTAAACTCACCAATTTTTCCCACGACTAGTCTGATATTGGACTCCTGCATATTCAATCCATTAGTGTAACCGTTTTAGGTTATTTACTATACAAATATTACCATTAATGAGGTCTCTGAATCACTCCGTCTTTTGAAGCCTCTGGGTAACCTTCTCGGAAGGGTTCCTTGAGTTTATCTTAGATCTAGAATCAGGAATAAACCTTAAATTCTAAGATATTAAAACAACTCTTCTGAATAAGAAAGACAGGTTTTGAATATTGATGATTGTACTTGTCAAAATTTTAAAACCAAATTTGGGTCTGAACCCCTCACCGTGCATTCACCATCATGTGCCAATACCAAGGCTAGTGTTTAACTGGCCTTAATGCCACTGCAAAGTTACCAGTGCATGTTAAATTGCTCCTGGACTTACATACTGGAGCGCTCCACACACTGTTTTTGGAAAGATTGTGGCTCCAGATGAAGGGCACCGATCAAGGGCATTAACGACAGAGAATTAAGCTAACATGGACCTGGTCTAGAACTTCTAATGAAGTTTGGGTTTTGGTTGGGCATAGGATCCTAAAAAAAGTTCGGTACAATCTCAAACTTTGTGTGTCCGGGTCTCACATCCCTAGTAGTGACCATCAAATAGAGGAAACCAGTTGTTTTTTGAAAAGCTGTTCCCTCCCAAACCTGTTCAGCCAAGAAGAAAAGGTTGGGAAGACACATCTTTGGGAAGATGTTGAAAGATCGTGGGGTCTCCATGCATCTAAGAAATAAAACTCAATTTCCAAAGAAGAAAGTCTACCTTGTGTTATAACTAGGTGTCACCTATGGAAGTAAGTGGTCTGTGGAGTCATTTCTTGGGGTCCCCGGACACTACCCCTGCACTACACTAATAACATCTAACTTGCTACAAACTGAGAGATTTTTTTTTTACATAGGAAAACACCTATTATGGTGAATGATGGTCAAGGTTTGCTAATTTATGTTTTTCCTAATGAAATAATCAGATTTGTAGCTTTCTTTGTATCTATTTAGTTGCGCAATATCGAGGTTGTTATCATGTCAGAGTGAAGCTGTATACATGGAATTATTTTTTTATATTATTTATTTATTTTTTTAACTAAGAATTTTATATAATGTGATAATTATAATTATTAAAAAAACCTGCAGCGCTGTTTACATAACACGTAATAAAAAAAAAACAAAATGGGGCCATTTATCTTACCGTCCCTTTTGCGTACTGCCAATCCAGAATGTCCGCGGAGGATTCGGAGCTGCCACAATTCATTTATAGTGTGCACCCCATTTCTTGAATTTCTCGCTCCTTTCCCCCTTTTCCTCCCCCCCTCCGCTAGTCCGCCGGAGTTTCACCCTTCCTTCTTCCCGGTGTATTGAGTGCTGATATGCGACACAATTTTGATTTAAATAAATTACTTGGTTTGTTCCGAATCAGTCACCAACAATCCAATCGTGTGTGCCAAAAACCCGGGGGAAAATACCTCGGAAAAAAATTACTAAACCCTCCCAAAAGACCACCTCTTTGAGAAGACCACTCTAACCCCAATGGGGCACATTTACGAACTACCTCTACCCCAGTCCTGTGGCGATCCAGCCGGCGCTTCTCCACCGAGGTTTGGGTCCTTTCGGGTGATTCACTAGGTAGTGCGCCGATATCCACCAGGTGACGTAGCTGCACTGAAATCCGCCGGAGTTCGCATCCTATCCTGGGTGGCCAGTGTAAGCGTTGTGTCAAGCGACACATTCTTTAAAAAAAAAAATACAGTGTTTTTTTTCCGAATCCTCGGTTTTTCCGACGCCCTTGCACCCCTCCATTTCCGTCGCATGCAAATGCTGGAGCCGATGTGGCCGCCTCAACAATGCCGAATGCGTGCGCCAATACCCGGGCATTGCGCAAACCGGTATTTTTCGTTTTTTTTCGGAACCCCGACGAAAAAAAGAGCAGATGTCCGGCGGGCCGGGCCTTAGTAAATGACCTCCATAGTGCTGATTTTTTTTCTCACTCACTCCCTCGTCTCCTCCCGCTCACCTTCACTTTTCTGAGGACTGCAACTGCTGTTCGGATAGATGGTGGAGGAAGCTCTTTGCATCGTTTAACAGCCCATAAGAGGCGGACGGGTGGATGGGGCCTCAATCCTAGCAGAGGAAGGTTTTTTTTTTTTTTTTTTTCCCTCTGCACGGGGTACCCCAGAAAGTCTGCCCCCAAAAATCCCGAGTTTTAGTCCCCATTCCTTCTTTCCGTCTCTTAGAATGAAAAGACTGTCCATGACAGAAACCACCCCTCACAATATTTCCCCGGCGGGGGGCGGCCCCCTGTTTTTAAAAGACAATTTTGGTAGACGTAATATATTGAGCTGGTGTCAGGCCACCAGGAGAGGGACCACTGCGACGATGACATAAGCCCCTTATCTCTGGGCCCCTGGATCTAAGTAAGGTGACCCGGTTTTCACCAGCGCCCGCAAAATGCGGGTACGATTTGTCCGTGGTACCAACCCGTTTCGTTTTCCGTTGGGTCGACTTTGTCTTTCGCGTGGCAGCCAAGGCGAGGTACACAGACGTTGAGCAGGATCGTATTCAGGGACAGGCAGGAGGTCAGGATGGCACACAGATCAGATTTTAGGACAAGCAACAGGTCAAGGCACGGAACAGGGTCAAAGTCAATAAAATCCGGAACCGGAGTCCACACAGAAAATCACAAAACAAACAGCGGCAGGGCATGGAACGAGCTTTATTCTAAGGCACAGGGTGAAGATCTGCCCATTGATGGCCTGAATATGTGACATTAATTATCCACATTGAGTGTTGAGGCCTGTGGAATATGTAATAATACTATAACATGAGAAAAGCCCCATGATGTTAACAAATTGTTGTTGCGCAGAATGTTACTATAAAATTATTTGAATCTTCTCATGACTTTCCAATGATTGTTTGGTAAAAAGTATATCACACAGCCAAACTTCACATGGCGGCACCCTCGAAGCGCTCATTGTTAATAGATAAAATGCATTGTAGCACTTAAACGAGTATCGCAAGAAGTCTTTATAAATTATAGATTTCCAGAATATATATACTATATATATATATAATAGGCAGTCCCCTACTTAAGAACACCCGACTTCCAGACGACCCCTATTACAAACGGCCCCCTGATATTGGTAATTTACTGTACTTTAAAGCAAGCCTAGCTATAATAATCAGCTATAAAACAGCTGAACAAGCTTACTTGTTCATACCGGTTCTTATGTACACCCAACATACATAATATACAACATATCAGTCCGGTTTACATACTTCAAGAGCAAAGCTACGGAGAACCATCGTTGTACTAACCCGTCGGACTGCCTGTATATTTATAAGAGATTTTTATGCAAAGTATCTTTATTATGCAAGGAATTTATCTTTCCTGGTGCCTGTCCCTCTTTCTATGCTCTCCAATCGCCACTTTATTTCATACCAATTAAGATCCCTTGCATAATAAGTAAAAAAATGATTTCAGTGGCAGATATGGCCGCCCCTGAGGAACCGAAGAAGCATGTCTGAATAATGAACAAAGTGTAGTTTTTTCTGTAACGTACTAAGAGGAAAATAAGTGGGTGCCTGGAAAAACGTAATAAATTTGGCCTTTATATTTCTGGTTTTACTCTACAAACTTATCTCCTTAACTCTACTCAACTTAATCACTCCTACTTCAATTACTTCCAACTCCCCCCTTCTGCTGGTAATTTTCTCTCATTGAGGGGGGGGGTGATGTGAAAGCAGTCCTCTAAAGCTCCCACACAAGAGAGGCTGCTGTTACACCCTCTAGCGGATCCTTCTGTATCATTAAACATACTTGTTAAGAATTTAAAAAATTTGGTTTAAGAAGGAGAGGCCTGGATAACAAGTAAAAGAAGATGATCATCAGTCCCACACGGATCTATGAGTAATGTCCCTGGTTTATAGGATGGATCCCTGGTTTGGAATCAACATGGGATTTCTGAATGTAGATTTCGCTTTAGAAGAAATATAATAATATAAAAACGAATCTTTCCTAAATAAAACAATTAAAATATAGTTTTTGAATTTATAAATAAAGTAATAAATCAACAATGTGTTGTTTTGTTTTTACAGAAATGTTTTAATATAATAATTATCTGAAATCATTGAATTAATTTAATTTTGCACATAGATTTATAGTAAATTAATAACATGAGTATCATACAATTAATTATCAATTATACCATTAGCATCCCATACAAGGATTAATTAAATGAATAAATAAAGTATAAAAAAGTCTAAAAAATAAGAACAAACCTTGCAACGTTTCGGTCAGCCATGATAGGCCCAAACATGGGAGGCCACTTAATAGGATTATAGATTAACATTGCCTAAGGCCGAGCAGCGGCAGCTACCGAACGGTTAATAAGGTACAATATCATGGTAATGTTTTACAGTTTATAATCCAAGCGGGAGACTTTGAGTCCCGGAAACCTGAGCCTATTACATTCCAAAAAAAAACATCAATTTCCGTATTAGGCAAAAGGTCTTTTATCACATACCAATAGGGAACCGATGAAATTCCACCCCAAAAGATTTATTATTATTAAATGACTCAATATCAGGGCTGGTCAATTAACACAGCGATGGCCGAGGCGGCTTTAAAAAGAAAAATAGTCAATATTTTATTAATAATGTGTTGCGAGTCGTATGCCGTCACGGCCGAAGGAAGCGGCTGGGAATTATGCCTCGTGAATTCCATTTTGCTAAAGATTGGGGGGGTTCGGCAAAGTTTTAAGAAATTTAAAGAGAGGGTCATTCATCTCATCCTTATATCCCCTTTCCCCGTCGGAGCCTCTTTTTTTGGGTTTTTTGTTATTTTTCCTATTTTTTTTGTTTGAACCAGATTTGTCTGGTCATTGTCATAAAGTTTTTTTGCGCCTTTACTAGACGTAATTTTGTTTGGCACTGGACAGTACTACTAGTCCTATCCTGTATATATGGGCACAGCACTAGTACTACACTCCTATCCTGTAGATATGGGCACAGCACAGTACTACTTTACTCCTCTTGTATATATGGCACAGCCACGTACTACTACTCCTTATCCTGTATATATGGGCACGATGTACTATACTCCTATCCTGTTATATGAGCACAGCGCACAGTACTACTACTCCTATCCTGTATATATGGGCACAGCACTGTACTACTACTCCTATCCTGTATATGGTAAGGTAATGGGAGCTCACCCTGTAAATTTCACACTGGGTCCTGCAGAGGAATCTCACATATCTCTTTCTTAGGGCTCTGTCACATTGGCGTTGGTGCTCAGTTTCAGTAGTGCTTCAGTCGCATTTTGTCCTCGTTTTGTCTCTGTGGCCGCAAAAAAACGGAAGGTGTAACATTGCTTCAGAAACATCCCACTTTGGAGGACATGTATTATCGTCTCTACGCCAAAAAAATGCTGGGATTTAGCTTTTTTTTCGGTGCAGAAATGTTGCGGATCATTTATAATGAGCTTGCGCCAAAAAGAACAGATGTTTGCGATTATACCACCTCCTCAGGGATTTTTTTGGCACAAGTGGGCGTGGCCTAACTTTTCCACAATATCCGTCACATTTATGTGGTTTTTGTCTGCCTTATTTGGCGCAAATTTTGGCGCACAATAGACCAAGAAAAAATTGGTCAGAGAGCAAGATTAGGGCGCAGTCCATGTAAGATTTTGGCGCACATCTCATTGATGTCGGCATTTTTATGGCGCCACTTTAATACATCAGGCTGTGCTTTCCGGAGACTGATCTCTGATGCCGACAGTCATGCTTGTGCCAGAATAAGTAAATCCCCCCCATTGTATTAAAGCCTCAACAGATATTTCGTAATTTTTTTTTTTGCGGACCCATAGACTTCTATTCCACATCCGTGAAAAAAATAGGACAGGTTTCATCATTTTTGCACGGACAGTGAAATACTAGCCAATGTGTAATCATTCTTAGAAATCGATGGCTCAGGGAGGCGTCCGTTTAAACCACTGAACCACGGACGTGAAAAACAACACAATCTGGCAGATTTACTTACCCGGTCCTGTCACGATCCCGCGGTGCGTTGTCCGACGAGGATTCGGGTCCGGCGCGATTCACTAAGGTCGTGCGTCCGAGTTCCCGCATGCATCCGTCGCTTTCCTGCCGAGGTCCGCCGGAGTTGACCTTCTTCTTCCCGGTGCTGGTGAGTGCTTGATCTTACGATACAATCGCGTTTTTAAATTCCGCGGTTTGCTAGAATCCGTCGGACGGCCACGCCCCTCAATTTCTGTTGAGTGAAAGCCGGCGCCGATGCGCCACAATCCGATCGCGTGTGCGCCAAAATCCCGGGGCAATTCGCAACAAAACGGAAATCGTCGGGAAACCTGACAAAAATGTGTCCGACGGACCCTAAGTAAATGAGCCCCAATGTGAACGCGCCCCTAATCCTATGTCCGTCTACAAATGTATTTTTATCCATTGATATGCAAAAACTCTAAATTAGCCTCCGTCCTAATCTGCATATCAGTTCTGCCTTGATTGGATTTCATTCCCTCCCCCCCCAGCAATTAAACGAAAATGTCCGCACGCTACGTGCAAACAATTAACGAGCGGCTTTCTTGTAGGGGGCTCGATCTTCTCGCTTTTCATTAAGATAAATGCGCCGCGTTTCCTCCGCAACACTCACATAATCCATTACCATATTACATTTCTCGTTACCCCCCCCCCCCGGAACTAATTTAGAAGAAACGTGTAAATTTACTTAAAATGTTGCGATTTTTTTTGTAAAATAATGTTTTTTTTTTCTCTTCTCAATTTTCATTGGCTGTGACATTTTGGGAACAGCATTTTATTTATATCCCATTTTTAGATTTTTTTTTTTTCCCCTCCTCGTTGCTACATAGTATTCGAAGTTTAATCAAAAGTCAATTTAGAAAGGCCATTCTGCCTAAGGGATATTTTTCCATTAAGTATTTTGACATATCGGTGGCCTAAAGGGATTATTGGTTTTTTTTTGAAGAAATATTAACAGCTGAAAATTTGCATTTTAATACAGTTCTCCTCAACCACTCATGCAATTTTATTTTTAAGACCTGTGACAGGCTTCAAAGCTTTTGGTTCTAAAGCAATCTCGGTTAAAAAAAAAAAAAAAAAAAAAAAAAAAAAGTAGCTAACATAATTTTATTACAGATGACGAACTTTTCTCATAATTTTATTTTTTTTTTTCTAATCCGACTCGAGGTGTCTGTGAAATCAACACCGAAACTTTTACGAGGAAGCGGAAAAAAATTAAAATGGAAGAGATGTAAGAGGTAAAAAAAAAAAAAAATGTTAATTTTATTTTATATTTTGTGGGTGAAAATATTTATGTGCATAAAGATATATATTTTTAGTCGTTATTTAAGAAAATAAACACATTGAAAGGGGTTTTCTTGGATAAAAATATTGGTGATAGGTCTTCAGTATCGGTTTAGTAGAGGATGAACACCTAGAAAACCCAAGAGTCAGCAGTTCTTCGTAGCTGATAAACAGAGAAAGGAACAGGAAGCAGATAGCGCCATTCTCTGTGTAGTGGCTGAACCGAGTCACTGCAATTCACTTCCCATTATAAACAGGAAACGATCTGCTGTAACCTTGGTCTGACCTCTGAACAGAATCGGTCACTGTTGGCTTCCTGATCCATTGGGGCAGATTTATCAAGCTGTCTGAAAGTCAGACTATTCTTAGTTGCCCATGGCAGCCAATTACAGCTCAGCTTTTTTTTTTACCAGTGCTCATGAATATTTTAAAGGGGAGCTGTCATTGGTTGCCAAGGGCAACTAAGAATATTCTGACTTTCAGACGGCTTGATAAATCTGCCCCATTATTTGTTTACGAGCAGCTGATCTTCCTGGGCTGAGATTTGGATCTCAGCAATTTTTTTTATTAGGGACCTATTCTCTGGAAATGTTATCAATAGTTATGAACGGACCTGCACAGGTTCAACAAGATCGCCCGATCGGACGATCTTGATTCCGGTACCCAAATCTGAATAACCACCGGTAACACCAGTAATTGGTGCCAAGCATCAATCACAGGTATTATTGGTGGGATTGAGCCTGGACTTATGGCTGAAGTCCAGGTTCGGTTTCTGTGACCCGTATCTAGAATGTTCGGTACCAATCCGAACAATGTGGTTCGGGTCCACTCAACCCTAATCATTAAAGGGGTTGTCCGAGACTTATTAAAAAACAAAAGGTGGCCGGGAGAGGGCTGCATGAAAAAATTAAGATGTACTTACCTCCCAGCACCCTTTGGGTGTCCCTGGCTGCTGTAGCTCCAGCGCTGGACTCAGCTTCTAGCCGGCTGTGGCCAGCCACGTCCACCTGTCCCGGTTCAAAGCATTGTGTATGTGGGACGGATGGTTGTTGGGTCCGGCCGGAAGCTGAATCCAGCCCCCTCCCGGCCACCTTTTGTTTTTTTTAATAAGTCTCGGACATCCCCTTTATCTATTTTTAGCCCAGAAAACCCATTTTAGATCTGTCTAAATAATTTGGGTGCTCGTCTGTTCATCACAGTTCGTAGACTAGGTCTGTGGCTTAAAGTCTTATCACAAACGATCAATGACCAGACTATTAGTTATGACGTAGACCCCAGGCCAGACAATGAATAACAATGCAGATGCTGGATCAAACAATGAATAAGCAATACATAATGAGCAAACTCCAAACCAGACAATGCATTATTTTTCAGACCCCAGACCAGACAATAAAAAATACTCAACTCAAATGCTCCACAGTCCCTATACCACTGACCAGTGACCATCCTAGGCCGAGGGTGGAAGATCAGGCTGAAGCCAAAGGGTGGAAGATCAGGCCACTTCGAGTTCCAGTAGCACTAACTACCTCTCCTCCATTTCTACCGTTCCATTAACTCCTTCTTCTCCTCCATTTCCTACCAAGGCATTTAATTGATAGCAGTTCAGTCCTGCCCTGACTCCCTCAATCTTCCTCTTAACATGCATTAACACCCAGTCTATTGAGCCTTAGAATTGCATAATTTGATTGAAGGGGTTGGCTCAAGGTTAATCATTATCCCGTATTCACATAATAGAGGAAAACAATCTGACAGCCCCTCCCCTCCGGATCTGTTGGATACATCAGGAGCAGGGGCGGCGCCAGGTTTCAGTAGGTCCCTGGGTAACAGAACCTCATTGGGGCCCCTCAACAATGAACTCACAAGACGGCATTAAAAATTCAAAAATGAAACCAGTCCCCTGTTCCCTAAAATATTTCCTAGTTTATGATACCAAACAGCCCCCTCATATAATATATTTATATAAGCCCCCCTGGGACCCTATAGATTCATTAGATACAGACTCCCTCACCCCCATGGAGCCTTATGTGGGCCACCCCAGCAGCTCTGGGCCCCGACACTTGCCCAGGTATGATCAGTGCTGGTGCCGGCCCTGATCCAGAGGTTGTAGCCTCTTGCTCTATGTCACAGCTGGCTGCGCTGGTCGACATCAGGCCCTGTCTGGTGTATAATTGCTTGATTACCAGCAACCATTAAGGCTTGAACAGTCACAGGCTATAGGGAATGTACGGGAGTGAGCAGGAAGTCCTGCACCGGCCCGTTCTACTGCTGATAATGCCCCACCTCCTGCCGTAAAGCAGAAAATAATCGCAACGCCTAACAGTTTGCTAGTTATTGCCATTATTTCAGAAAAACTAGACTACAAGCCTTGATAATGTCCCCCGATATCACAAAACCATGTTGTCTGGAAGGGCTAGTTAACGTGTGACAAACATAATGGGGTCCGTCGGACGCATATTCGTCGGGATTCCTGACAATTTCCATTTTACACTGAAATGCCCTGGGATTTTGGCGCATGCGATCGTATTGTAGCGCAATCGCGCTGGGCTTGCACGCAACAGAAATGGGGGGGGCGGGTCGTCGGACAACCCGACGGATTTGGACAACGTGTGGGAATTAACATTTAAAATTGTGTCGCAAGACACGCACTTACATGCACGGGAAGAAGCAGGTGAACTCTGGCGGACCTCGGGGCAGAAGCAATGGATGCAGGAACTCGGGCGCACGAACTTGGTGAAGCGCGCCGGACCCGAATCCTTGTCGGACATCGCACCATGTGATCGCGACAGGACCGGGTAAGTAAATCTGCCCCAATGGATCCATCCCCGTCCAGCCAAGAGCAGAAGTGAAGCAGCACCCATGTCTATGGATCCATGAGCAGAAAATCTATGATTCACTACTCTTCTCCCAGACTTGTTTCTATTACCGCCTGCATTAGCGTCTTTAAGACTCATTACAGAACTATATTTTACCACTTAGCCTTCCTATTTTATGGCAAATATATGCTCTGTTGTGATCGGCAGAGACGTTTCTCTAGCGATACCATTATATATGCATGACGGGAGGTACAATGATCCCTGAATACCATTTACATCAGGCACATGCACTAATAGCATTTATACTACTTTTCATATTGTGTTTTTCTTCTGATCTTTTTCTGCTAATGTTCAACGCGATGGTTTGACTAAGTACATTAAAAACGTATTATATCAGTCTGAGAATGAAGGCGAAGAGAAAACATTAAGTCTCTGTGATGTGGCTGAGTTACTGGCGCTTTGTGACAATGGATTCTTGTGTTTCTTATTACATATCTATTCTGCAAAAAATATCTATTACTACTTCATTATTTTAATAATAATAATAATTCTTTATTTATATAGCGCACACAGATTACGTAGCGCTGCACAAAGCTTTCCAAATTGGTCCCTGTCCCCAGGGGGCTCACAACCTAAACAACCTACCAGTATGTTTTTGGAGTGTGGGAGGAAACTGGAGGACCCGGTGGAAACACGGAGAGAACATACAAACTCTTTGCAGATGTTGACCTGGGTGGGATTTGAACCCAGGACCCCAGCGCTGCAGGGCAGTAGTGCTACTCACTCAGCCACCGTGCCGCCCCATATTATTTAGAATTTTCTTTTTTCGAATTTCTTTATTGAAAGAAGAACAATTTGCATATAAAGAATCAGCTCGTCACGGATACTTTGATACACGGATCACTTTGATACACGGATACATGGATATTTTGAATTTTTGATTAATTTAAAGTCAAAATAAAATTAAAATTGGTTTGTGCAAGTAAAAGTTGCATTTGCTTCTAGAAATATTGACATTGGACATTTCTCATCATTAGAAAACTGGCAACAGGAAGTGCGGCCATATTGGTTGTGATCTTTCCATTTTGGGGAAAAAATGATAACAGGAAGTGCAGTCGTGTTGCTCGTTACTTTTCTATTTCGGGAAAAATATGTCAACAGGATGTGCAGCCATATTGGTTGTTTTATTCCTTTTGTAGAAAAATGTCAACAGGAAGTGCAGTTATTTGGGCCATTACTTTTCCATTTTGGGAAAAAATTGTAAACAGGAAGTATGATGGAAGTTTTAGTTAGACAAAATCATTCTGCTTCAGTAAGGTAAAGTTCATATCATAAGTCTCGGAGGTGCTATGGAAAGGTGGAACCAGATCTTCTGAAAAGATTGAAAGAATTGAGACAAATTGAGGAACATTTTTTATAAATTCATTTGAAAATAAAAACATATAAAAATGTCCACCCTAAAAATTAGCTTGAATTCCTTGAAGGACTCCAATTGCTCATGAAACCAATAACTTACTATGTGACAATACACAATAACACAATCCTTGAGTGTACGGTTCAGGAAACATAAAATATAGGACCATAGAGGGAAGGGAAGACCAGACTCTTGGGTTCATGTAGTTAAATAAAGCATGGAGTGAGGCTGACCTCAACTTCTAGTGGGAATTTATGAAGAGCTGGTATATCGTGATCCAGCGATTGATGTTCCTGCCCTCAGATTGCGCCAATTAAGAGGCTCCGGTCTAGTAGTCTATCAGGCACAAGACCATGAAGCTCGACAATTCTACACCAGGTCTTGCCTGGCACAGACTTTGGCTATCATACCCAAGAACTGGTGGTATGACCCACTCTCTGTTGAATTGGTGGTGGATGAGAAATGGCGTAAGTAGGGGGGAGAGTCCCTATTTCCATACACCACTACAAGTATGTTACAACTATTATACAAATATATAAATTGAAAAAGAAAAATTTAGAGGAACAAAATCTCATGACATAATAAAGTTAAAAAACGTGAATCTGGACAAGGAGAGACACAAGATGGGACAACCAGGCAGTGTGTCACGGAAAATGATCAGGAACAAATATGTAAATATATAAATAGACAAAATATACTATGTACTAAGACAAAAGGGATGAAAAATAGTGTAAGCTCTGAAATTGCAAAGTTACATAAACAATCGGACCAAAAAAGTGAAAACGGCTGATGGCAAAAATCCCCAAGAATGTGTGAGGAAGTACAAAAAAATGGTGCAAAGATAATGCGCTATATGGACTATGTTCCAAATGTAGAAAAGTGTCCGGTACAGTGCTAGATGGTCAGATAGGGAGCGCTTACATCTAATAAGACCCAAATTATCTGGTGCCCCCCCAGTGGTGTTGATTCTTGGATGAGGGTCCTAAACTCACACAATTTTTCCACGAATAGTCTGATATTGGACTCCTGCTATATCAATCCATTAGTGTAACCGTTTGTAGGTGTATTTACTATACAAATATTACCATTAATGAGGTCTCTGAATCACTCCGTCTTTTGAAGCCTCTGGGTAACCTTCTCGGAAGGGTTTCTTGATGTTTATCTTAGATCTAGAATCAGGATAAAACCTTAAATTCTAAGATATTTAAAAACAACTCTTCTGAATAAGAAAGACAGGTTGTGAATATTGATGATTGTACTTGTCAAAATTTTAAAACCAAATTTGGGTCTGAACCCCTCACCGGTGACATTCACCATCAGTGCCAATACCAATGGCTAGTGTTAACTGGCTTAATGCCACTGGCAAAGTTACCAGTTGCATGTAAATTGCTCCTGGACCTTACATACTGGCAGCGCTCCGCACCACTGTTTTTGGAAAGATTGTGGCTCCAGATGAAGGCACCGATCAAGGGCATTAACGACAGGAGAATTAAGCTAAACATGGACCTGGTCTAGAACTTCTAATGAAGTTTGGGTTTTGGTTTGGGACATAGGATCCTAAAAAAAGTTCGGTACAATCTCAAACTTTGTGGTTCAGGCTCTCACATCCCTAGTAGTGACCATCAAATAGAGGAACCATGTTGTTTTGAAAAGCTGTTCCTCTCGCAAACCTGTTCAGCCAAGAAGAAAAGGTTAGGGAAGACACATCTTTGGGAAGATGTTGAAAGATCGGTGGGGTCTCCATGCATCTAAAGAAATAAAACTCAATTTCCAAAGAAGACAAGTCTACCTTGTGTGATATACTAGGTGTCACCTATCGGAAGGTAAGTGGTCTCATGTGGAGTCATTTCTTGGGGGTCCCGGACGACTACCCCTGCACTACACTAATAACATCTAATTTGCTACAAACTGAGATGATTCTTTTTACATAGGAAAGACACCTATTATGGTGAATGATGGTCAAGGTTTGCTAATTTATGTTTTCTAATGAAATAATCAGATTTGTAGCTTTCTTTGTATCTAATTAGTTGCGCAATAGCCAGAGGTTGTTATCATGTCAGAGTGAAGCTGTTTTACATGAATTATTTTTTTAGTTTTTTTTTTTTTTTGTTAAGTAACATAAATTTTATATAATGTGATTATTGTAATCAATAAAAAAAACTGCAGCTGTTTACATAAATCGTATAAAAACACAATGCTTTGTTATGTTTAAGACATTGTCACCTGGCAAAGAATAGAGAATATGTATCAAAAGCTTGAAATACCATCAAAACCTAGGAAATGGGGGGGGGGGGGGCTTTAAAGCTGTTATTTTGGGGACAGGATTAGCCTGAGCTCAAGACACCATGACTATTCCAGGAAAGGGTTAAATGACATATGTGCAGCTCCAGTGGTGGCATTTCCCAGCATGCACTGAATTCAGGAAGTTCCAGCATTTAGCTGCCAAATTTTGCAGAGAAGTTTGCAGGTGGTTATGACTACATAGTAGTAAACCAAAAATATACCGTAATCATATGTATTTAAATCATGAACAAAAAAAATACTAAACCTCTCCAAAAGAACACCTACCCTAGAGTATCTGATTTTTTCCTCACTCCCTCCTCCCCTCCCCTTAGTTCTGACTGCAGCTGCTGTCGGATAGATGGTGGAGGAAGCTCTTTAGTGTTACACAGGAGGCCGGGACTGGTGGATGGGGCCTCAATCCTGAGCAGAGGAGGTTTTTTTCCTCTGCACAGGGCACCCCAAGAAGTCTCAAAAATCCAGAGTTTAGTCCCCTTCCTTCTTCATTATGAAATTAGACTGTCCCATGACTAGACACTCACAATATTCCCCTGGCCACAATTCATTTATAGTGTGCACCCAATTTCTTGAATGTGTCGCTTCCCCGCTCAGGTCCGCCGGAGTTCACCTTCTTCTTCCCGGTGTATGTGAGTGCTGATATTGCGACACAATTTGAGTTTTAAATTCTGTGGTTTGTCCGAATCAGTCACCACAATCCAATCGTGTGTGCCAAAAACCCGGGGAAAATACTCTGGAAAAAAATAATTACTAAACCTCTCCAAAAGACCACCTCTTTGAGAAGACCACCTACCCCAATGGGGCACATTACTTACCCAGTCCTGTGGCGATCCAGCGGCGCGTTCTCCACCGAGGATTTGGGTCTTTCGGTGATTCACTAAGGTAGTGCGCCCGATATCCACCAGGTGACGCTGCTGCACTGAAGTCCGCCGGAGTTCGCCATCCTATCCTGGGTGCAGGTAAGCGTGTGTCAAGCGACACATTTTTTTAAAAAAATACAGTGTTTTTTCCGAATCCGTCGGGTTTTCCGACGGCCCTGCCCCCTCCATTTCCGTCGCATGCATGCTGGAGCCGATGCGCCTCAATCCGATCGCGTGCGCCAAATACCCAGGGCAATTTGGCGCAAACCGGTAATTTTCGGGAAACCCGACGAAAAAGAGCGAGTCGGGCCCTTAGTAAATGACCTCCATAGTGCCTGATTTTTTTCTCACTCACTCCCTCCTCCGCTCACCTCATTTCTGACTGCAGCTGCTGTCGGATAGATGGTGGAGGAAGCTCTTCAGTGTTATACAGGAGGCTGGGACGGGTGGATGGGGCCTCAATCCTGAGCAGAGGAGGTTTTTTTCCTCTGCACGGGGTACCCCAAGAAGTCTCAAAAATCCAGAGTTTAGTCCCCTTCCTTCTTCATTATGAAATTAGACTGTCCCATGACTAGACACTCACAATATTCCCCTGGCGCCCCCTGTTTTAAGGACAAATATTTGGTATAACGTAATATATTGAGCTGGTGTCAGGCACCAGGGGAAGTGGACCACTGCGGACGATGACATAAGCCCTTATCTGGGCCTGGAATCTAAGTGGTACCCGGTTTTCACCAGAGCCCGCCAAAAATGCGGGTACGATTTGCCGTGGTACCACCAGTTCGTTCCGTGGGTGCGACTTTGTCTGCGGTGGCAGCCAAGGCGAGGTACACAGACGTTGAGCAGGATCGTAGTCAGGGACAGGCAGGAGGTCAGGATGGGCACCACAGGATCAGAGTTTAGGACATAGCAACAGGTCAAGGCAGGCGGAACAGGGTCAAAGTCAATAACGGAACCGGAGTCACAACAGGAAATCACAATAACAGCGCAGGGCATGGGAACGAAGCTTTATCTAAGGCACAGGGTACGAAGATCTGCCCATTGAGGCCTGAATATGTAATATTATCCACATTGAGGCCTGTGGATATGTAATAAATACTATACATGAGAAAAGCCCATTGATGTTAACAACATTGTTGCACAGAATGTTACTATAATTTGAATCTTCTCATGACTTTCCAATGATTGTTGGTAAAATATCACACAGCCATAACTTACCATGCGGCACCTCGAAGCTCATTTTAAGGCCACTAAAGAGTCGGCAATGTGTAGAGTACTTTATAAGATTTCCAGATATATATATATATATATATATATAGGCAGTCCCCTACTTAAGAACACCCGACTTCCAGACGACCCCTAGTTACAAACGGCCCCCTGGATATTGGTAATTTACTGTACTTTAGCCCTAGGCTATAATAATCAGCTATAACAGCTGAACAAGCTTTATTGTTCATCCTGGTTCTTATGACAACCCAACATACATATATACAAATATACAGTTCCGGGTTACATACTTAAGAGCAAAGCTACGGAACCTATCTTGTACGTAACCCGAGGACTGCCTGTATATTTATAATATATTTATGCAAATGATATATTTATGCAAATTATCTTCCTGGTGGCCTGTCCTCTTTCTATGCTTCCAATCGCCACTTATTTACATACCAATTAAGATCCCTTGCATAAATAAGTAAAAAAAATGAGTTCAGTGGCAGATATGGCCCCGCCCCTGAGGAACCAAGAACGATGTCTGAATAAATGATACAAAGTGAGATTTTCTCTAACATGAGTAGGAAAGAAATAAGGTGTGCCTGGAAAACTTATAAAGTGGCCTTTATATTTCTGGTTTTACTTCTACCCCTCCCTCTCTCTGCTGTAATTTCTCATTGAGGGGGGGGGGGCACTGTGAAGCAGCCTCTAAAGCTACAGCAAGAGAGGCTCGGTTAACACCCTCTAGAGCCCTTCTGCATCATTAACATAATTTTTAAAGATTTAAAAATTTGCTTTAGAAGAAATGTGGCCATGGATAACAAGTATAAGAAGATGATCACAGTCCCGGTGCCTGGATCTATGAGTAATGTCCCTGGTTTATCAGGATGGATGCTGGTTGGATAAACATGGATTCTGATGGTAGATTTCCTTTAAAAAAATATAAATAAATATAAAATGAATCTTTCTAAATAAAACAATAAAATTATGTTTTCGAATTTAATTAATAAAGTAATAAATCAACATGTATATATTTTTTTTACAGAAATGTTTTAATATAATAAATGAATCTAGAAATAATTGAATTAATTTAGATTTTGCACATAGATTATATAGTAAATTATACATAAAGGATGAATTAAAATGAATAAATAAAGTATAAAAAAAAAAATAGAACAAAACCTTGCACGTGTTTCGGTCAGCCAGGAATAGGCCAAACATGGAGGCCACTTTAATAGGATTATAGATTAACAATTGCCTGAGCCGAAGCAGCGGCAGCGCCGAAGGTTAATAAAGGTACAATATCATGTAAATGTTTACAGTTTATAATCCAGCGGGAGACATTTGAGTCCCGGAACCTGAGCCTATTACATTTCCTAAAAAAATCAATTTCCGTATTAGGCAAAAGGTCTTTTCAAAATAAGGAACCGATGAAATTCACCCAAAAGAATTTATTATTATTAATGACTCAATAAATCAGGGGCTGGTAATTAACAGGCGATAGCGACGAGGCGGCTTTAAATGTCAATATTTATTAAGAGATGTTGCGAGTCGTATGCGTCACGGCCGAGAGAAGCGACTGGGAATATGAGCCTCGTGAAATTCAGTTTTGCTAAAGATTTGGGGGGTTTCGGCAAAGTTTTAGAAACTTTAAGAGGGTCATTCATCTTATTTCCCCATTCCCTGAGCTCTTTTTGTGTTTTTTGTTTATTTTTCTATTTTTTGTACCAGATTTGTCTTGGTCGTTGTCAAATAAAGTTTGGTTGCGCCTTACTAGACGTAATTTTGTTGGGCAAATCATACCATTGCCTTTCCTTAGCATGGCCAGGACTGGCGTATTACTGTGCAATTATTTGCGTCCATATAGGCGCAAATCAATGTTAAATAAGGAGAAAAAGTCTGTAAAAAGGCGCAATGTCATGACAAATAGGGCGCAACAACACACTATGGTTACACAGCGCATTGAGACGTAAAATAGGTAAACGTAAAATAGGCGTAAACAGCCATTACACAGCAAAAAGGCACAAAGACACCAACAGATCGAAAAGATTAATTACCTCCTAAGTATGAACTTCCTATACAAATCTTGGCCTCATACTGGGCCGTATTGGGGATCCACAGTGTTAATGAAATGTATTGAACTGTAACATGGCGCCCATAAAAGTTTTTTCATCAAACTGTGCCCATAACTAACTTCAAATTAAGTAAAGGGGTGGTCCCAGACTTTCTTTTAAACACCTATCCTTAGGATAGGTAATCGATAGTTGATCAATGGGAAGGCTCCATGTAGAGGCCGGGACAACGAGCAGGGTGCAGTAGTGTCCCTGTAGATCTTAATGGGGCTCATTTACTAAGGGTCAGCGGAGTGATCCCCGATTCGGGTGGTCGGACGAAGATGAAGTCCGGCGCAATTCACGAAGCTCGTGCGCCCGAGTTCCTGCATCTATCGCTTCCCTGCCGAGGTCCGCCTGAGTTCACCTTCTTCTTCCCTTTGCTTGTAAGAGCGTGTCTTGCGACACAATTCGAAATGTTAAATCCCACGTTCAGTCCGAATCCATTGGGTGGGCGGACGCCCCATCCCACGATTTATGTCGCTTGCAAGCCGACGCCAATGTGCCAAAATCCAATTGCGTGTGCCAAAATCCCCAGTTAAATGCGGTGCAAAACGGAAATTGTCGGGAAACCCGACGTAAATGCATTCCATGGACCCTTAGTAAATGTGCCCCTATGTATCCCATAGAGCCTGATCACCTTTGTGAGCCATCTACATTCTATATTTGGTATTGTAGCTGCTCAATTTCTGCCTGGGAAGGAAATGTTATATATGTTGACCAATGAGATGCAATGTTAATCACAAATTGTACAAAGGTCCTGGTTGGATAACCTTCTAACTCTCACCCTCCCAAGAGAAGTTCTAAAACCCCTTGTGGCTGGAAAGTTCCAGGCCCTTCTGTGAGTGCTGAGGAACAGCTCACATCTCAGCACGTGGCCTGCAGAGATTCCAGGCCTTAAGGACTCGGAGCCATACCAGAGCCTGCCTTGGAGCACTATAGCAGCTCCTCATCCTCCAGCTGAAACTACCTCAACCAGGCTGTAAGCATCTTTTGGATCTACATCCAACCAGCAACCTGGGAGCAGTAAAATTGTTATCCTAGCCTGTTGTCTTTGCCATGTTCTGGAATAAAGGAACCATGAAATAATGTTTACAACCCTTGTCTCAGTGTGACACCTTGCAGCCACCTACCATCACGGACCTCCTCTCTACCATCTACTCACACATCTATATATAGGGATTGCCCCATGGAGAACTGTTCCATCTGTCAGCGGAATCTCTCTCCTTTTAATGCAATCTACCTGCCGGATATCTGCCCGGCATAGGTCTGTTCCTCCGGTACCCAGCAACCGTGACCCAGTTGAGTGCCAAGCCTTGCTCAAACCAGCCACTCAGGTACCAAAAGGAAATCCAGTTGCCCCCAAGGCCAAAAGGTCAGGACCGGGGGATGTTGCATAGAAGAAATTACATTCTACAGGAGACAGAGAAGTCCCTTCTAATAAGATTACATTGTACAAGCCAAAGACCCTTTCCATAAGAGCTTAGACTCTAAAGAAGAGAAGACCCTCCCCATAAAAATCTGAACATCTACCTAAAAGAGGTTCCCGTCCATAAGAACTTACATTCTACATCACATCAATTGTTAAACTTTTGTTTAGTCTAAATCGCCGCCTTTTATTTAGAACTGCTATAAAAATGAATAAACAAATCATAACCATCTCAAGTATCTATTAAGATATCAAAACGTCTAACCCCAGCGGCGAACGGCGTAGCAGAAAATAGCACCCAAATGTCCGGAGCACCGCTTTTTCGCTATTTTGAAACTCATAACAATTGGAATACAAAGTGATCACATGATCTTACACTCCCTAAAGAATGAAAACATCATCACGTACCGAAAAAACATAACATATTACACAGGTCTGTAGTATGAAAAAGTTATTAGTGTCAGACTATGGCGAGGTTAAGGGGGGTCATTTATCTTATTTTCCCCTTCTCTGGGCTCTTTTTGCACCTTTTGTGAGTTTATTTTTTGCACCTCATTTGTCTTTGTCAAAGATTTTTTTTGAGACTTTTTAGGCGGCAGAAGACATACAAAGACAAATTAGGCGCAAACCAGGAAACTTCTACACGGAGAACTCCGGTGAACTGCAGGAAAAAGGCAAAAAAATTTGAGCAAATGCCCAAATGTGCCAAATGTGCTAAAATACAACCAAAAAATGTGCATCAGAATAAGATAAATTTACCCCAAGGTTTGAATTTTTAAAAAATTTACTAAAACCTAATTAAACATGTATATCTCTGTAATCATAACCAATAAGTAATCACATTGAATTTTTTTTTCCCAGTTCCCAGTATACATGGAATGGAATCCAAATTAACGACACTAGGAACAACAATTTGTTACACAGAAAACAAGCCCTCACACAGTTTTGTACATAAAAAATTACAAAAATTCAAGATTTTTGAAGCTGAAACCAAAAACGGAAACACAAAAACAAAAAAGGGTCAGAACTATAGAACTTTCTCCATCTATTGGTGTTCATGGGAGCAGCACAACCAAACCATCATCCAACCATAAAACATCTTCCTCATCCAAACACAGAGGGGCTTATTTACTAAGGGTCCGCGGATCGCATTTCCGTCGGACTTCCCGACATTTTCTGGATTTGCGCCGCTGTGAAAGATATTTAGAATGGGATTGTGTTGCGCGCAACTGGATTGTGGCACAGCTGCGCTGCTTTCATGCAACAGAAATTGTTTACAGTGAAGAATAACACATTACACATGTTTCCAGATGTTTTACTTGCAAAAATACATTGAAAAAACACTATTCTTCACTTTGCAGGTGTTCGCGCGTGTCTCCCGTTAAGTTAGGAGATGTGCACGAACATCTGGAATGTGAAGAATAGTGTTCTTTCAATGTGTTCTGCACTTAAATGCTCCTGTATTCACTGTTTTCACTGTTTTTATTCTATTCTTCACTTTGCAGATGTGCACGCGTGTCTTCCGATAAGACATGTGTAATGTGTTGAAGAACAGTGTAAACACTGTTCTTCACTGTCTTTTATTAATTTAATGCTCGAACTCGAGTCGGCGAGATACTCGTCCGAGTAACGAGCTGGTCCGAGTATGCTAATACTCGATCGAGCATAAAATCATTTATTCTGTGAACCGCCAGGAGTCTGATAGTTGGAACCATGGTCTAAGATGCTGCATTTCTACCTTGCGTGAGTCTGGTTTTATGTCATAAATAGAGGTCATTCCTTTAGCTCTCCACTCTCAGATTTAGGTCATTTATGTGTTCTCGTAGAAATTCAAGCGGTATATCCTGTAAGGGCAGTTTGATAGTTTATTTTGTTCTGGACCTATAAGCCGCCCAGCTTTTGTCTGAGGCCTGTATCGTGTGCAAGTCTGATTGAGGGGGTTTATGCTCCACAGATCCGAAATCAGTCTGTGCCTTTATGATGTGGTATTGGTAAGGGCTAGTTCTAGCCGGACGCAAGCCTTCTCTGTGTTTGAGTTCCACCAGTGTGATAATTGATCTACTATACAAGCAGTATGATAGTACTCTAGGCTAGGGACCCCCAAACCACCCGCTAATCTCTGCTTTGTCAGGATAGATGTGGCTGTCCTCGGCTTCTTGCCCTGCCATATAAATTTAGACAGTTGTTTCTTAGTCTGAGTAAAAAAGAATATTGGTAAGATAATCGGGAGTGTGCAGAAGAGATAAAGATACATAGGTAAGATCATCATCTTATATAATGCAATTCTCCCAAACCAGGAGGTAATATGATTTGCGTAATCGTCTAGCTCGTGAGCCGTTTTTGTTAAGAGTGACGGAAAATTGTGTTTGAAAAGATTTGTAGAGGGATAAGCCAGTTTGACGCCTAGGTAGTCTACAGTGTCAGTCCTCCAGTCCAAGTCAAATATACAGCATGGAGATGGGAAGAACTTGCGTTTTAGTAGAATTGAGTTTATAAAATGAAACTGCTCCGCAATCTTTTAGCAGGTTTATTTAGTGTGTTAGGATGACATGGTGTTTGTATGCAATAAGATCACGTCATCTGCGAATAGAGCAAGTTTAAGTGTTTCCTTTCCCAGCTCTATGCCCTCTATCTGATCACTGAATCTAATTGCTTCCGCAAGTGGTTCTATGGATTAATTGAAGAATATAGGGGAGAGTGGGCAACCCTGCCTCATCCCGTTGGTCAGATGGAAGGATTTTCATAGGACCCCATTAATTTGCGCCTGGGCATTAGGGTTTGAGTAAAGCGCCTTAATAGCAGAATAGATTGGGCTGGGGAAACCGGATTTGCCAAGGGCCGAGAGGGCAGGACCAATTAACTCAAATTAGGTCAAATCAGGTCAAATGCCTTCTAGGCTTCAAACGTCACAAACACTGACAGTATCTGTTTCTTTTTGCAGTATGGCATTAGGGAGATAACTGTACGGCTTGTCTCCCTGGAGTAAAACCCATCTGGTCATCTGGGGTTACTCTGATCAGTCAGTTAGCTAGTATTTTGGCGTACAATTTAATATCTCCATTTAGGAGCAAGATGGGTCTGTAATTTGAAATTTCCTCTGGGTTTTTACCCAGTTTGGGAATGGTTGTGATTGTGGCTTTTAGCATATCTAATTGAAAACTACCTTCCTTGATGGCTTTGCTAAAATTGGTCTCCAAGTGTGATACCAGAATGCCTGCATATTTTTGGTAGTATTCGTTAGCAAACCCGTCAGGCCCTGGCGCCTTATGTTTAGGCAATTTTTTGATCGTCAGGATGGTTTCTGAACTTTTAATCGGGTCATTTAATATCTGTAGTTGTTATGGAGACTACTCAGGTAATTTGACTATACTAAGGAAGGCCTCAATGTCTTCCTGAGAAGGAACTGGTGTATGAGTATTTTTTTTCCAGTTTATACAGGGCGCTATAAAAGTCTTGAAAGACATTGGCTATCCCTCTCGGCTAGAGGATTTTTTCTCTTGGTTTGGGGTGAGATATACATGGGATTTTACTTTTTTGCAATAACTTTCCCGCCTTATTGTCTTGAGAGTAGTATTTTAGTTTTTAGTTTTTTAAGGTTCCTCTCATATTTATACAGCAATAGATAGAGGAGATGGTCCTTCTCTCTTTTTAATCATTCCGCTGTGGCGGAGTTAAAAGTATTTTTGTTTTCAGTTTCTAACGTGTGGATGGTTTCCATAGTCTTTTCTATTTGCACATCCCTTTGTCATTTTATCCTACCACTCAGGTCTGAGATGAGTCCTCTGACATATACTTTGTGGGCAGACCATAAAGTAAAGTCATCCAGTTCAGATGTTGAGTTGAAATGCTAGTAGTCTTTCATATACTGTTTTACCCCTTAAGGACCAGGCCCTTTTTCGTTTTTGCGTTTTTATTTTTCACTCCCCACCTTCAAAAATCTATAATTTTTTTATTTTTCCATGTAAAGAGCTCTGTGACGGCTTATTGTCTGCATAACAAATAGCACTTCGTAGTGGTAGTATTCAATATTCAATGCTATGTACTGGGAACAGGGAAAAAAATTCTAAATGCAGTGAAAATTATGAAAAAAACACATTTGCACCATTTCTTATGGGCTTGGTTTTTAAAGCTTTCACTTTGCGCCCCAAATGACAGGTCTATTTCATTCATTGGGTAAATTTGTATAGGTTTTAAAATGTTTTGATACATTTACAAAAATTAAAACCTCTTGTACAGAAAAAAAATTCTTAATTTTGCCATCTTGCGCTAATAACTTTCTCATACTTTAGTGTAGTATACTGTGGGTGGTGTAATTTTTTTGATGACGTTTTCAATGCTTTTATTTTTAGGACTGTACGACCTTTTGATCACTTTTTATAGAATTTTTTCTATATTTCATAAAGGCAAAAAAATGCCATTTGCAACTTCGGGCGCTATTTTCCGTTACAGGGTTAAACGCAGTGAAAAACGGTTATTATATTTTGATAGATCGGTGATATCTAATGTGTTTATGATTTTTACTGTTTATTTATATTTATATCAGTTCTAGGGAAAGGGGGTGATTTGAATTTTTATGTTTTTTTAATATATTTTTTTTTTACTTTTTTTAATTTATTTTTCTTACTATTTTTCAGACTCCCTAGGGTAATTTAACCCTAGGTTGTCTGATTGATCCTACCATACACTGCCATACTACAGTATGGCAGTATATGGGGATTTTGCTCACCATCTATTATAATGTGCAAATCGCATATTATAATAGATAGCCAAGATCATGATAGCTTCGGATCTTTGTGTGATCCGTGGCTGTCATGACAACAGATCGCTGCTCCCCGATGAAGTCACGGGAAGCGACGATCGGAGCTCTTCAATGCCGCCGGCAGCTTTGCCGGCGGCAATCAAATAGTTAACACCCGCGATCGGGTGTTAGCGACGGGCGTTTGCTTCATTATGAAGCAAATGCTCGATGAGTATGAAGAGGGTTCAGCCTGTGAGCCCTCTTCATACTCCCATAAGGGCAGCAAGACGTAAGGTATTGTCTTATTGCGCTATGGGGTTAATGGTTTTAGCATATTGTTCGTTAGCCAAGAGGGATGTATTAAGTCTCCATATGTTATCGCTATGTTTGGGATACTGGTCGGTAAAAGTTATAGACGTCGGAGCATGGTCTGACCACATAATTTTGCCTATCTACGAGTCCTTTATTCTGTCCAGCAAGTCCTTGTCAACTATAAATAGGTCAATTCTGGAGTATGTTCTGTGTCGGGATGAGAAGTATGAACACTATTCTTCACTTTGCAGGTGTTCGCGCGTGTCTCCCGCTAAGTTAGGAGATGTGCACGAACATCTGGAATGTGAAGAATAGTGTTATTTCAATGTGTTCTTACAAGTAAAACATCTGCAAACATGTGTAATATTTTTTTTTTACAATAAAAATACTTTTATTCAATTTATTTTATTAATTTACTGCTCGATCTCGAGCCGGCGAGATACTCGTCCGAGTAACGAGCCGGTCCGAGTATGCTAATACTCGACCGAGCAGTATACTCGGACGAGTATACTCGCTCATCTCTAAACACAACCCTTGTCTCAGTGTGACACCTTGCAGCCACCTACCATCACGGACCTCCTCTCTACCATCTACTCACACATCTATATATAGGGATTGCCCCATGGAGAACTGTTCCATCTATGAGTGGCATCTCCCTCCTTTTCATACAATCTACATGCTGGATATCTGCCCGACATGGACAAGTCCTGTTCCTCCGGTACCCAGCAACCGTGACCCAGTTGAGTGCCAAGCCTCGCTCAAACCAGCCTCTCAGGTACCAAAAGGAAATCCAGTTGCCCCCAAGGCCAAAAGGTCAGGACCGGGGGATGTTGCATAGAAGAAATTACATTCTAAAGGAGAGAGAGAAGTCCCTTCTAATAAGATTACATTGTACAAGCCAAAGACCCTTTCCATAACAGCTTAGACTCTGAAGAAGAGAAGACCCTCCCCATAAAAATCTGAACATCGACCTAAAAGAGGTTCCCGTCCATAAGAACTTACATTCTACATCACATGCATGTTCAGTGTTTGTCGGTTTTATCTTTTACACATCCAAACACTGAATGACTGGAAATTAACTTTCCCATCAGCAGAAAGGTGCAGCTCCCACAGAACGTGTTTGATTTGTGTTATTGCAGCGTTTGATTCCCTTTGTCCTTCATTTCCTTTGATAAAAATGGCGCCGTAATCTCTAAGACAATCTGACTACAAGAAATATTTCAGGAGTCTTTGAACTCCGAAAGACAATCTGACTACAAGAAATATTTCAGGAGTCTTTGAACTCCGACGCTTTTTTATTCTCTCGTCCTTCATAAAACGGAGAACTTTTAAAAATTTTGAGAATGGGTTCTGATAATTGCTTCATGTGTTTGGGGTCCCTCATGTCCTTTATAACGACACAAGAAGATTAAGAGGGAAAAGTCTAGAAAGAAAGATGTTCCCAACAAGTAATGACACAGCGACGAAATATTAGACATTGTTTCCCATAATTAGTGTTGTTGTTAATTTCTGATATTAGCGTCTGAGTTTATTGTATGATGGGCTGATTATAATAACGGAAAGACAGAATAAAGAATAAGCAAAAGCGGAAATATTAGTTATTGACATTGTAGATAAATAGATAAAGATAGATAAAAAGATAACAATAGATAATGATTAGAGATGAGCGAGCACTAAAATGCTCGGGTGCTCGTTATTCGAGACGAACTTTTCCAGATGCTCGAGTGCTCGTCTCGAATAACGAGCCCCATTGAAGTCAATGGGAGACTCGAGCATTTTTTTAATAAAACTGAACAGTAAAAGAACAGTGCAAAAAAAAAAATCCAGATGTTTACTGATTAGAGATGAGCGAACACTAAAATGCTCGGGTACTCGTTATTCGAGACGAACTTTTCCCGATGCTCGAGTGCTCGTCTCGAATAACGAACCCCTTTGTATAAGATCAAGTGTAGTAGCGTTCTTATAAGTTTAGGATATGCCGGGTGAGGGGAATGTAAACAGATGCGCAAGAAGCGCATGATGCGCATGGAGCTGGCGCTCCGCTGCCAGGCGAGCTTTCGCAAATCCAAGCCCCTGTCTCTAGGCTACTCCCCAAACAGCACTTTTGTATAAGATCAAGTGTAGTAGTGTTCTTATAAGTTTAGGATATGCCGGGTGAGGGGAATGTAAACAGATACGCAAGAAGCGCATGATGCGCATGGAGCTGGCGCTCCGCTGCCAGGCGAGCTTTCGCCAATTCAAGCACCTGTCTCTAGGCTACCCCCAAACAAGCACTTCAAGAACCTTTGTATAAGAGTCAAGTGTAGTAGCGTTATTATAAGTTTAGGATATGCCGGGGGAGGGAATGTAAAAGATGCGCCGAAGCGCTGTGAAAAATATCCCTAAATGGTTAAAGGTTGCCAGGTAATTTTGTGATAACACGCAGCCGGTGGCGACAAAGTAACAACGTTGATGTGGAATTCCAGAAAACACCCAAATTTCTGCCGGCACACCTCGTGTGATAAAGGGACGAGTAGATGGCAGCTATATGGCGACTTTGGAGGTAGCAATGGAGACAACGTGTGGAGGCTGATTATGGAGACAATGAATTTGGATGGTACCGTGTATGTGGCCAGTCCCAAACATTTGTCAAACAAGAAGGAGCCAGGGTAGGTGGCCCCCAGTAAAAGGAATAGATGGAAGTGCCTGTGTGTCGGGCGCAGTCCCAAAAAGTTCAAAAACCAGAGAGCAGGTAGGTAGGCCCTGCAGTAAAAGGAATAGGTTGGAGGGCATGGTATGTGGGCAGTCCCAAAAAGTTTTCAACCGAGAGAGCAGGTGAGGTGGCCCAGTAAATGATAGATTGAGGCCCTGTATGTGGCAGTCCCAAAAATGATTCAAACCAGGGACAGGTAGGTGCCCGGAAGTTGAAATGGAATAGATTGAAGTGCCTGTAGGTGGGCCTCCCAAAAATTGTTTCAAACAGAGGACCGGGTGCTAGGTGTCCCTCCAGAAAAATGAAATGATGAAGTACTCTAGCAAGCGACAGTGGGCCCTGTCAAAAAAATAGCCATTCCTCTGCGTACTGTACTAAAGTAGGAGGAGAAGGAGGAAAAGGAGAGGAGGGCGAGGGATCCATATTCAGGTTGAGCTTCCTTCACTGGGGAGCTTGGAAATTCTGAGAAGATCCAGCCTTAATTCATTTAATAAGCGCAGCCTGTCAGTGACAGGAGGGTACGGTATCGGTATTATGCCACCAGCTGCAACTGAACACCCGCTCGGAACAAAGACGCTCGCGGCAGGGCAGGCAAGAACTCCTCCAAGCGTACAGAGCCGGTCGTGGCCACATGTCCAGCTTTGAAAACCAGTAGGTGTAGGGAGCGGTGAAGATGTGATCATTAGTACGATGGTATGGTCAGCTACGTAACTCCCTCACCATCGTTCTGTAAGATGCAGACTGTACTCTGCCAGACGGAATGGGGAATTGGTTGACCAGGTCATGCGGGGGGAAACAGTAAAGCTAGGCACAAGGCCGTGCAGAAGCAACTTCATGTGCGGGACCAAGATGCTGCGCGCGCAGTCTACTCGCCCCGCTATAGTAGCAGAACTACGCACGAGTGCGCTAGCGTGTCAGACGTGGAAGATAACTGTTAGCTTGGGCACCAGGGCCGTAGGTATCATCATCTCACATCCTGTCCGTCTGCAGGGAGGAGAAGGGAGCGGAAGTGAAAGATTTTGCTTACGTGGGGCCAGGCGCGGAGGTGAAACACAACAGAGTGAATCGGTGCTGCGGAATAATATTATTTGAGGAGCAGGTAGGTGGCCCTCCAGTAAAATGGAATAGATTGAGTGCCTGTATGTGGCAGTCCCAAAAATTCTTCAAACCAGAGGAGCAGGTAGGTGGCCCTCCAGTAAAATGGAATAGATTGAGTGCCTGTATGTGGCAGTCCCAAAAATTTTTTAAAACAGAGGACCGGGTAGGTGGCCCTCCAGAAAAATGGAATAGATTGAGTGCCTGTATGTGGCACTCACAAAAATTGTTTCAAACAGAGGACCGGGTAGGTGGCCCTCCAGAAAAATTAAATGCATGAAGTATAGCAAGAGCCAGTGGGCCCTGTCAAAAAATAGCCATTTTCCTCTGCTTTACTGTACAAAGAGGAGGAGAAGGAGGAAAATGAGGAGGAGGAGGAGGAGTGGATCAATTATTCAGGTTGAGCTTCCTTCACCTGGTGGAGATTGGAAATTCTGAGAAATCCAGCCTTTATTCATTTTAATAAGCGTCAGCCTGTCAGCGCTGTCAGTCGACAGGCGTGTACG